>JBAMBQ010004677.1:0-24768 GCA_037044495.1 Stegana nigrithorax | reverse complement strand
GAATTTTCTGGGCTTTGAGTCTGACGTCCCAAGCTCGGATGCGTCCGTCGCGCCCAGTATAGATTGCCACCAATACTGCTAATTTCCACAGTAATCATGGCTGATTATCCTCATGTAGAAGTACTACATCGCCCTTATCTAAGCTCCGGGTTGGTTTCGATCTCTTGAAATGCAGAGAACGTAGTTGCATTAAATACTCATTCCGCCAACGTTTCATATAGCGCTGGATGAGAACAGTCCTGGCTCGCCACATCTTTGCTAAGCTGCTTCCATCTGAAGTAAAGATTTCACCGCTTAGAATTCCATATTCTCCCATTAAATGTGCTGGTGTTAGAGGTTTTAAGCCAATCATTCGTGATATATGTGAGCGGTCTTTCATTTTCGACACTCTCAACTTCCGTCAGCAATGTTTCAAGATCTGAAAGTCTTTAGCCTTTCCAATTGCTACCTTCAAGCAATCCTTGACAGAACGAAGAAGACGTTCCCAAAAACCGCCCCATCAAGCAGCTCGTTCTGAAATAAATTTCCACATAACTCCCTTTTCTGCTGCTAACTGTTTGTTACTCTTCATTGATTTCTCTAGGTTTTTAGTTCGAGATTGGTTCGCTTCAAGGTTTCTGCGTTGTCGGATATAATTATCATCACTGGACCTCGTCTCGCTACAAATCTTTGTAATAACTTCTTCTTCTATATAACTTTTAACAGTCATATCAGACACTAATTTTACGTGTATGCCACGTACCGCTGCACAAGTAAATAACATAATGTACGTTTTCTGCATGCTGAAGCCTTCGGCATTGGTAATATAAAGCGGGCCAGCGAAATCAATCTCAGTGGTTTCAAATGGCTTACTCGTCGTCAGCCTGTTGGTGGGTAATGTTGTCCATGGCTCAGATGCACGCTTGCCGTGCAACCTTTTGCACATAACACATCGTCGTAGCATAGCCTTAATAAATTGCCGTCCCTGTATTATCCAATAAAGCTTGCTAATTTTAGTTAGTGTAGCGTTTACGCTGCAGTGCATAACTCGCTCATGAGTGTCTCTAATTAGTAGTTCTGAAAAATATGAACCTTTTGGTAAAATTATAGGGTTGCAAACGTTTTCGTAATGACATTTTGGTAAACGCCAATTTAATCGAAGCACTCCATCAGCCACTGTGGGACTTAGGCACAATAATTTGGATGATCGTGGCACGGGCCTACCTTCTTCCAAGGCATAATATTCTTCGGGAAACTCCTTTTATTGTATGAATTGTTTACAGTATAGTTCCGCTTCTGGCATCTCCACAAAGGTAACCTCTTGTAGGCGATTACTACCTGTCTCTGGCCCTGATTGTCTCCTCAAATATTTTACGAATCGCAACACATAGCATGTCACCCGTAGCACTTTTCGTAGAGTTCCAAACTGGTTTAGAGGAAATAATGGTTCCAACTGCATTTCACACATGCCGTATGGTCGCTGACCTGGTATAGTTTATGTAGACCTGGTTGTTGGCCAAGCGTTGTTATTGATTGTTAGCCATGGCGGACCAAGTATCCATAGTTCGGAATGTAACAACTTTTCTGCAAATATGCCGCGCGTGAGCAAATCTGCAGATTTTCCATCACAATGACGCTAGTTGTACATATTTGTTAGTTTATTAATTTCAGCAACCTTTGACTTGATTGACAGTTTGGGTTGGCCATCTCCGGCTATCCAGTTGATTATGATACTAGAATCCGACCACATATGCGTTGAGGAAATAGACAGATTCAACTCCTCTCTTCAAATATTGTGCTAGTCTTGACGCAATTACTGCTGCTCTAAGTTCTAATTTGTAACCCTTGAGTGAACTAACTCGATTTCTTGAGCAAACAAATCTAACTGCAATTGCGCCTTCTCATTTAATTTCTCGTTTATATGCGTAAATATGTGATAATTCGAACATTGACGTGGTGGCAATTAACAAACAACGTTGCATCGAAAACTCCTTAAGCTTCTCAATATCTTCGCGCCACCTTAAAAATTCATTTGCAAAATTGTCATTCAACGTTGCGTCCCATTCAAGTTGCTCTTTCCATATCTTTTGTAATAATAGTTTTATATTTACTGTAAACGGACCCAAATGGATCATATATAGGCGCCATGGTCCTCATTACATTCCGTTTCGTCGGTCTCAAACTGTGCACGTATGTTATTCTCGACTCTAAATCGATGCTTAGGTCATCGGTATGGGTATTCCAGCCAACCCCGAGCACCTTCTGCATTGGCTGTGGATTATCTCCGTTTGCACTTAATCGTTCTTTCAATTCCTCGCTTTTTGAATTCCATTTACGTAGGTTAAAGCCTGCGCCTTGCATGATTTGCCTTGTCTTTATGTATAAATCTTCAGCTTCTTGAAGTGTCGGGATGCTAGTCACTAAATCATCTACGTAAAATGATTTTTCCAGCAGACCCTAAATAGCTAAATGCTTAGGATTCTGCGCTTGCAGTTGTTGCCGAATCGTTGATGCTAATAAAAATGGACTGGAGGTAACACCAAAAGTAACACGCGTCATGCAGTACTCTACTATACATGTAGCCTGTTTATTAGGCAACGATTCATACCATACGAACCGGTGATAATCGCTGTCTTCTTCTTCTAGGCTTGTCATCTTAATATGGTGAGGCATGTAATATGCGTGATTGCTACATAGATGTTGCTGATACTGGTTCTGCTATACCCGTATACAATAATTCGTTTATGGCATTATCATATTCAGTTAGTTTTTCAAAGTTTTTAAGCAATTAAATTTACGTATAATTTTGACTTGCATTAAATCATTTTCTTTTTCGTACGACGTAATACCGACTGATTCTAAGCTCCAAAACCTTTCGATATCAAAGTCGTCGTATTGCTCTAATGTGTTTAACGCGCACTTTACGCCATTTTGAAGCTCACCAAAATAACCTTGAATTGTCCACCCGAAAAAGGTTTCTACCGCCACTAAATTTGGCTCACGATTTTCACGATTAGCATAACTTGGTCAATTAATAGATTTATATCGATCAGTAACTCCTCGTTAGCTATAATATTCTCCGGAAATTTTTTTTCTTGTTAAATTTGTTACGTGCAGTACAAGTTAAACGTCTTCGCATATAGTTGGCACTACCGGTGTGTAAATTTCTATCACTTCGTCAGAATATTGACTTTGCACTTTAAAAATTAAGCATTTTAGTTACATTGCTCGTTTATTTTGATTAGTTTGACCGAATGTGACAATTCTAGTTTTTTCAATACCGACGTTCAGCCTACTCTTGCAAACAAGAACAAGCTTAGAGGTAACTTGGACACTGTCCAGGAGCGAGTGTGCCGCCTGACTATCGCTGCAAATGGCAATATTGTGTCCGCGTTTCCTGTTCTGCCTGATCCAGTCTGCTGCCTGAGAAATAGCATAGATTTCAGTTTGAAAGTCTGTAGCTAGATTTCCAAGTGGGTAGGACTCCTTCACTAAGTCGTTGGGAGTGAGGGAGCCGTCAGTGTAGATTACAATTGTGAAGCTATCAAGGAGTTCCTGTGGTTGAATCCACATTTCTCTATGCGTGAGCTCCACTTTGTAACCTTTCCGCAGGGATACTGTCAGTGGTATAATATCAGAAGGTAGAGACAATGGTGAACCATGTGTATCGAACTTTTCCAATATTTTACCATGTCTGAATTCATTTACGGAATTCCAGACTCCGTTACGTCGTAGTCTGTATGCTGTTTTCTGTGCTTCCTTCTGAATTACCAAGTTCAGCGGTAGCAAATTCAGCAGCGCATTAAGAGAGTCCGAGGCTGTGGTTCACATGGCTCCGGTAATGCCCAAGCAGACTTCTCTCTGCAGCTTGTTTAGCGCCTTGATTGTCATTTTAAGACAGGTTCTTGGCCACCATACTACAGCTGCATAGGTTAAGATTGATCTGATTGTAGTTGTGTACAACCAATGTACTATCTTAGGTTTCAAACCCCATGTTTTACCAAAAGCTCGTCTACACTGCCAGAATGTGCTGCGGGCTTTTGATATTCGGGATTCAACATGAGCCTTCTAGCTAAGCTTTTTATCTAGAGTGACCCCTAGATATTTCACTTCGCTGTGTATCTCTAGTGTGCATCCCTTCAACCTGATGGGTAGGATGCTGTCCGTCTGTCTCTTCCTAGTAAACAGTATTATACTCGTTTTGTTAGGTTTGACAGACAGACCGTGTAGGTTACACCACTCATCAAGCTTGTCAATGGCCACTTGCAAGTGGTTGCAGGCAGTTCCCAATGACTTGTTTGATGTAAGTAGGCAAACATCATCAGCATATGCTTGCATGTGTACGTTGGATCCTGAAACCTCTTCTAGTAAGGAGTTGACTACAAAGCACCAGAGTAGCGGGGAGAGGACTTCGCCTTGCGTACAGACTTTCTACACGCTTATGGTGACCTTGTCTTTGTCTGTTCCTGTTTGAATTATTCTGTTAGCCAACATGTTGTGTACCCATCTCACAAGAGTACTAGGTACCCCATGTGCATGCGCTGAGTTGCACATAGATACAAAGGTTGCGTTGTCAAATGCACCCTCTATGTCCACGAATGCCCCCAGAGCGTAATGACCACGACTTATGCTCCCTTCGATTTTATTACATCAGGCGCCTTGTAGTCTTTAAACACTGATAGAGCATACCTTGTGGATTCAGTTGAGATCACTTTTCTAGCAATGAACCAATCAAGCCCAGTGGCAACTTGAACCTGAGATGTCAATGATTCACTCTGCTCCACCGATACTATCTGATTTCCCTGGAAGTGCGTGTTAAGAAGCAGTTCATTCATTTCACCTTTTGTGTTCGTTTAGGAGCCGCAGGCTTTTTGGAGCGTGACAAGCTTGGCTGACGGATCTTTATGCAGGATTCTGCTCAGCCTTGCCGCCTGTCCTGTTCCTTCTAGCTCAGAACAAAAGTCTACGTACAAGTTACGCTGGGCGTATCTCAGATTGTACTTGTACACCTTATGTTCATCTCTTTAAGCATCCCAGTCAGACTCCTTCTGAGTCTTGAGGGCTCTATTCATATTTTGGTAAGCGTCAAATCAATAACTTCCTGTCTTCGTCTGTTTATGAACATCGTTTTGTTACCGGAATTCTTAATAATCAGGTAAGAAAATAGGATGAAGACTAACAGCTTTTCACCTCTGTAGTTGCATTTTGTGCTACCCCAGGTAGTGTGTTGACAGTTTGCATCGCAACCTACAGTCAACCCAAGGCCGTTGGACTCAGCATATCTTATGATTTCAAAGAGTTCTCTCGTTGGTGGAGGGCTGACCGAATCATATGAAAGATACGCAGACACAATAATTGTATCTAATCGTTCTCCTCCATTATCATAAGATATTTTAACCGCGACCAAGTCCTACTTGCAAAACTGTCTCAGCATCATCGACCTACATTTCTTCGGTACAATAATGCATGTCTGTGGTCTGTCATAGTCCTCCCTAGAGAGGACAATGCCCCAAGTAATCATACCAAAGCCACAGATGCGTTTCTTGTGCACCCATGGCTCTTGTATTAAGACTACTTGTGGATTTGTCTGCAGTTTTGCTAAGCTACTACATAGTAAAGTAGTAGCTGCTTTGCTATGCTGCAGATTGATCTAAGTAATTATGAGACTGGTCATCAGTATAATTACCCTTAGTTCTTACTAGTTACTAGTGAAGCTTTGATGCGACCCAGAAACAGGTAAGGACGTAAGCCCCACTTCTCTTTAAGTAACTTGGCTGATTGTTCATCCCCTGCAACCACAAGGAGCGAACCGTTAGGCTCAAGCTTCTTGTGGGAGTAGACGTGCCAATCAGTGGAATCAAGTCCCTTATTCTGATAGCAGAGAATGGCGATAATCTCCTTAGCCTTCCTGAGAGGGCCAGGGAAATGGAATATCTCTTTTACCAGCTTTGGACGTTTCGCCTTAACAACAGTGAACCGGTTTCCGCCAATAGCTGATATTTGGGCCACTTTTTTCGTCCGATCGTGCACAACTTGTATAGTATTTTGCACAACTTTTGTACCCTCAAAAGTTGGAGCATTAATCTTCATTAATGATTTCCAAAGATGTCCTTCGACTCCGGCTCTTTGACTGTCAGTCATTTCACCAGCGTCGTTGGAGGCTCTGATCACCGCCCGTTGGGCACTTGCTGCCACCCCAGCTGTCGGCTTTCCCGAGCGCTGCGAATCACGCGAGCAGGTAGGTTTTTCAGTCTGGTCAGAAAGACCAGTCTCCATGCTCATGGATGTTTCCACAGCTGTCGCCTTAGAGTTGGAAGATGAAAGTTTCGGTTTCTTCCTCTTTGTCTTCTGAGACATTGCGTTGCCCACGCTGTTAGTGGCCTCGCCCTCTGGAAAGAAGAGGAGTCGGCCTCCTCTCTAGATGGTTTGCTGCTAACAGCTATCGAGGTCGAAAATTGCCCAACAGCGTCACTAGCCTTATTCGAGGCTAGGGTCGCTTTTGCGGCATTCTTCTTCCGGTGTCGCTTTCTGGATTTCCCCCATGCCGGTACTCCAATGGTTGTGGAGGTCTCCTCCGAGGTTCTCTGCAATACCTGACTGTCCCGTGCTGTCACCAGCGATGGCTGCCGCAGTAGTTGCCTGACAAGAATGAATTCCTGCCGGCTCCTGACCGCTACAAACCACCACAGGTTCAAAAGGAGCCACCGTCGAGAAAGCCCAGGAAGGTAGAGGAGGACAGATAGCCACTGAATCTACTGGTGCGGATACTGCTGCCCTCAGTGCCTTCCTTTTCCGTCTCCTCTTGTTGATGTCCTCCGCAAGTCCAATCGTTCCCTTGCGGCTCCGCGAGTCAGCTCCCATATGGGTCACTGAGTCTCCTAGAGGACCTTCCGCCACCTTTGGAACAGATTCCACTTCAGCTGCCTGCATCTGGGTGGACCTTGGACCTCCTTGAGCGTGGCTGCCTGTAGTGGAGCCCGTATTGTTTACAGAACTGGCCACAATGATTGGTTCCTGGTTAGATTTGACTCCAACATGGTCCAGATCATTTGCTTCCAGAGCTGTAATGCAGCTGGTTGTCAAAACTGGTTCAAGTCCGGGTGATAAACCGTCCTGTACCTGGTTTAACCTTCCCAGCCTTGCTTTGCCGGCTCACCCTCTAGTAGAAGACACTCTAACGATTCCGACAGAATATCCTCTACACCCAGTAATATAGTAAATACGGGACCCTGGGTAGTGCCGCTATCTACGCCCAATGATGTTAGGGCCTGCACATCCGTTGCCCTAGCCACTGACGAGTCAGTGGGAGGATTCCCAGTTGCCTGGTGACCTCGTGCAGAGTGACTATTAGTCGTTGTGTCCATCATTGTTAGACTGCTTTTTATTTCTGGGAGCAACCCCATAGCGTTTTTGACCTAACCGCCAGGTTGGTGTAGACCTTCACAGGGCATTTTTTACGTCATCCTACTACTCCCTGATAGCATGTCGCTATGTTCTATGAGTGTAGAACTGAGCGGCTTGAGAGAGTTCTTCTCTTTTTTTGTTTTCTATGATATGACTCGCATGTCTGATGGTATTGACTTTAAGAGAACCGAAGTAATCATTATATTATAACTTGCAGCGGGAACTTTAAACGCCGTTAACGCTCTCATCGTAGACTTTGTTTCGTTGTATAATTGATGCAGACCTTTCATGTCTCCTTTTGACTGCACTCCCTTTTCCATATTCTTCCAGCAACAACTCGATTGCGTCGTTATAACAGGCTTCGGTTGATATTAAACCAGCTATAGTTGCAGTTGCATCCCCTACCACTGCCTCATTTAGATAGTTAAACTTGGTTGCTGCGTCCAAGGAAATATTATCGTGAACAGAAACCTTAAACGACAACCAGTTTTTAACAACTTCATCAAATTTCTTTAATTAAATTGGCTTTAGTTTAGTTACTGATCTAAAACGGTTATCTTGTCTTTCTTCAGGACTCTCGCCGAAACGGTCACCCGTCGAATCCAATATTCTAATTTGGCAATTGTACTTACTGCTCGATCATCATATTCAAATGCCACTTCGTAATCCTTTTCTTTTTCATTCTCTTTTAGCTGCGACATTATCAGTGTATCAGCCCCTTTTAAATTTATGTGTACATTTTTTAACCTGCTCATGTACACGCTCAAACCCTCCTCATTTACTTCCTCAGGCGCATTTAAATACTTGCCAATGTTATTACACAGCTTAGTTAGCTGTGTTCTGATAGTTGATCGTAATGATGGATCCATTTCTTTTCGAATCGGAGTAATCTGTTTCACTCGGCCGTTAGATACTCTTTTAATTTTACAAATAACGACAGCCACTTGTCCCGGGTTTCGGCACCATGTAAAAATTATATTGTTTGTTTTATTTATTTTACTTCATTCCCGCGGTTCAAGCGACTGTAAGCTTCCTATTCACTAATTACAAGGCTATTTAGATATACATATATACTGTAGTATGTAGCAGGAATTTATGAAGCTAAGACAATGGAATGGAATAGAAACAACATAAAGTTTAATTTTCAACATAGAATAACAACAATGATAAAAATAAAAACATGTGTTGCTTTTCTGATAAAAGCATATTTAAACAAAATGTTAGGAATAAAGTTTTAGTTACTATGTATAATGTATATGAAGTAGAAAAGAACTTTCGATTCATCATTGCACTCCACTGTCACCTGTAAATAGTTGTACAAGATAACAAGATCGGCAATAAAAGTTATAGAAATCATTACTACTTAATAAACATATTAGTGGTCACTCATATTACTGGCGTACTGTCACAATGTGCTCAACAACAACAACATTCATATAAAAATGTTCTCTGTTTTCTGATGTTTCCATCCTTGTTAGCAACAGCAATGCAAAGCAAAGAGCTTTCTACAGCAATCAACTAAAAAAATGTGTTCTATACAACAACTAATATAGTGTACAGGACAGTCTCGATAGTAGAATACCTTAAAATAATACCACTTTCAAATATATTTGAATTAAAATTGTTACAGTCTTTACAGTTCATTTCGGAGACTCATATCAACCATACATGTTTAATATGCATACTGCATATGAAGTAGGAAAGATACAAAGGAATTCATTATTGCACTCTATTGTCACCGTTGCACAGTAGTGCAACATCGGCAATAAAAATTCTAGAAATCCTTACTAATAAACATATTAGTGGTCACTCATATTACTGGCGTACTGCCACAATGTGCACAACAACAACACAATTTATATAAAATATGTCGAGGAATAATTTAATG
This sequence comes from Stegana nigrithorax, assembly GCA_037044495.1. NCBI lineage: Eukaryota > Metazoa > Arthropoda > Insecta > Diptera > Drosophilidae > Stegana > Stegana nigrithorax. Next base: position 15,497 of record JBAMBQ010004677.1, on the reverse strand, counting down.
TTTCCACCCTTATTAACAGCAGGTAAGCAAGGCAACGATCTATGAGGATTACACAGCAATATGTGTGTATACGTGTGCCGTATGAAATGTTGTCTGAGCGAAATCTACTCTCTCGTTTGTTTGCTTCTTATTTCATAGATGAGTAAATTTATATTCGCTCACGAATCAGTACAATCAGTAAAGCATTTTTTATCTCTCTTAATCATGCGTAAGCGTTCATTCTCTACGCTGCAGACGACCACGTACAAGACAATGTGCATTGTTTTATATGTCTCCCCACTACGTCTCTGAAGCATCTAGCCTTTGATTTGTGTTACCTTTTTTTTTGGACTTACACCTAGCTAAAAAAGTTTCACTTCAAAAGTATATTGTTTGGGCTTTAAAAATAAAAAATAATACAATTTAATAATTTATGTAGTGTCCATTGTTTCTAATCGCCTAGGCATTGATTTCACCAACTTATGCCACATTCCGATTGGAATTTCGCCCCATTGTTCTTGTAAAACTAATTTCAGCTGCTGCTTTCAAGTGACGAGGTGTTTTCTGATTCTGTCTTCGAGAAGATTTTCTATTGTAGTAATATCAAGATTCTGAGATAGTATCGGGAAATGTTTTGTGTTGTATAAAAGCTAAAGTTTAACGTTCAGAGCGGTGTACATTGGATCGTTATCATGTTGAAAATAAAATCCGTTTGTATTTAACCACATTTTCTCAGTACTAGCTAGGCAAGACATTGATCATGATTTCATCTCTGAGCTCAAGCGAAAGAGCGTAATCAATGCTGAATGTATAGTATAATTGCAACAATTTAGTGCAATTTCTGTTGTTGTTGTGTTATGAAATGTATAAACCGTATTAATTAACCGATTACGGCCGTATTTACTAACCGATTTTAATAAAAACTGTCCTATCTCTTAAGTTGGAACTAACCCGACACATCCAATTTTATTGAAATCGGTTAGGTGGCTTCTGAGATTAGCGTAAAGAATCATTGTGACACTGGAATTTTATAGAATTTGGAGAAGATTAAGAAGAAAACACGTATGTATGCACCTTCAAATAGTCACTGGCAAGGCAGCTAATTAATTTCCTGCACTATTCTACAATAATCGTTCCGACTGTTGTTCTGTCATACGTTATTGATTCTCCAGTTAAATGGGGCTGCTATCAAATTCAATTTACCTTAATGTAAAGTCTCTCTACCATAACATTCGCTTGGTTTTTTTTTTCCTCAGAATGTAGATACTTGTATATACAGTGAATCAAAAAAGTATTGGCATCATCTTTATCTACAAGAAAATAAATAATATTTACTACCTATTAACAAAGTTCTTCACTATTTTTTCTTGATGCAGCTAGTACGATTAATTCATTACAAATACAACGCACCCAAAAATTTTTCGTTGCCTCACACCCAACTCAAAATACAAGAAGAAGAAGAAAAAGCCGAGAAAATCATGTCAAAAAAGTTATTCTAAGAAGAATTTTTAAACTCTAGTACTTGGTTCGACTTCCCTTGGCTTTATTATCAGTCTCTAAGCATCTACGCATACTTTCTACTAAGTTGAATGCCTCTTCAAGCGTCATATTTGTCCATTCCGTGTGAAAAGCTTCCTTAAGAGACTCCCTTGATGTTAGTGATGTGCAAGGAAGTGTGTCAATACTTTTTTGACGTTGTATGTATTTTATCATTGTTATCAATACTCTTTTACATATAGTGATTTTCATTTGAATTCGCACTTTCAAAACTCGTCTATGAATTTAAATTCTAATAAGATTTTTTATTTTCTGAAGTTGGTTTCAAGATGTGCATATCAGTGGTCGTATGATTCAGCTGCATTCGCATTCAGCTGCATGAAACTACAGTAATGCAACAAAGAAGTCAGAGCAATACCATCAAATAAAAATGCAACATGGTTTTTATACCCTGTACCAAAAAATGGTAAAGGGTATATTAGACTTGTGCAAATATATGTAGCAGTAAGAAAGAGACGTGGCAAAGTAAATATATTCTTGATCAGCATCGAAAGGCGAGTCGAACTAGCCATGTCCGTCTGTCTGTATGAACAAACGGATCTTGGAAACGGTTAGACATACAACCACCAAATTTTGGCACAGAATCTCCTTATCCATAGGCATAACGAGTTTATTCTGATTTTTCGATATTCAACCTCTAACATATAGCTGCCATAGAAACGATCGGCCGAAAAAACATATTTACTAACAAAAATCTTTTTGTTTTTTAAGACATCGTTATCAAATTTTGGATTGAATAGTTCTAGGTAATGTCCAATAATTTATTTCAATATTATGTATTTCGGTTAAGTATATCATATGGCTGCCATAGGAACGATCGGCCGACAAACAACATTTGCTGCGTTTTTGTTTATTTAGATAATGTTACCAAATTTTGGATTTATTAATTTTAACTAATATCCAATCATATATGATAAATAACGGTTTACTATAAAATATAGCTAGAATAGGATCGATCGGACTTTTACTTAGAAAAACTGTTTTGTTTCTTAAAATATTATTACGTAGGTTAGGTTAGGTTTGGTAGCTGCATTACACAGTAAGTGATTACACTTAGATCACAGAATGGGTCCGTTGAGAGCCACAAGGTTGGGGCCTAGCTACCTCCCAATTGAATGAAACCATTCAGAGCCTTTAATGAACCAGGTTATTAATCCCTGGCCGTCTGATAAGATGCAGCCTGGCTGTCTGATAAGATGCAGCCTGGCTGTCTGATAAGATGCAGCCTGGCTGTCTGATAAGATGCAGCCTGGCTGTCTGATAAGATGCAGCCTGGCTGTCTGATAAGATGCAGCCTAGCTGTCTGTTAAGATGCAGCCTGGTTGTCTGATACGATGCAGCCTGGCTGTCTGATAAGATGCAGCCTGGCTGTTTGATAAGATGCAGATATTCTTACCGAATACCATGTTTATTTAATTTTATGGCGTCATGAATGGCGGTTATTTTTGCTTAGAAAGCACTGAGATGATCCATTATTTTAATGGATTTGCAGATTGAGGGCAGTTCGCTGAAGATTCCCGATCCTACATCGGTATTTTTTTTTGATCCATCTGTGTATATCTTGATTGGGACATTTGATGATGGAAGCAAAGAGACAACGAAAGGTAATCAAAGACATCAGGGATGTTTGTGTAGGAGTTCACTATATTTGCATGTCCATGAGAACTCGCTTTCCATTTCGAGCTTGTTTTGAGCCTAACACCGAGGCATGCCGCTGTGAATTTGCAGAAGAGATCGAGTGATATATAGAGCCAATACGCAATTCTAGGTTTAATTGGGCTTTACCACCTTGCGGTGTGCCTCTACTCACTGCCCTGCGGAGATTGGATTCTTGCAAATAGGCCTCAATGATTCTACCTGTCAGCATTTTGCCAATGAAGTATACTAGACTTGCGTCCGTTCCGAAGTCAGTGTGCGCTGTTTTTTTTTTCTTCGCAGATTACCAAACAAGAGGACTTACGAAACCAGACCTAGTATCTGATCCACAGCTATGGTCTAATGGTCAACGGCTGCTTTATTCACTTGAATTACTTTTACTTGTAGATTAAGAAAAACTAATTATTAAAATTAAACAAATTAAATTAAAATGAATACAACTATATATAGTAGAAATTAAAATAAGTATCTGATTCTATCCAATTTCATTAAATCTACGAGTAAGAAGATTTTAAATAGTAAGAAAAGGCTCTGTTAGAAAATAAATGATAGTTAAAATTATAAGCCAAACACATAATATAAAAAGGATCATGCAGTAAGAAAGGTGATCGTGCAGTGTTTAGTCTAATGCGCAAATAATATCTTGTTGAACGCGAAGGCACGTTAAAATTTATTTTCCCAAAGAGATAAAAAGAATTGACATTTCAGTTTATCAGGTTACGAAGAAAAAGAATACCTAACATGGATCTCCGACTAGCTAAGGTAGAAAGATTAATCAATTTAAGGTGGCAATGGTATGAAGGGAGACGAATTGCAGAATTCCAGCTTAATACACGCAAAACAAAAATTGTTTTTGGACACATTCAAAGCGGTCAGAATATGTTGTAAATTGGGATTCTAAATACACTAGGACCCCGGATTGCGTCGTTAATGGGAACCGGAGAGAGGCAACGCAAAACGAAACGACTCAAATCGAAATACGTTTCTCCATATACTTATTGCAAACTATTTTTTATTCATTCCAGAGTAAAGAAAAATAAAATTTTTTAAGACAACATGTGCGTAGACATAATGATATGAAAATTTATACATATACTTATGTACACGAATAATTATTTAAACCATTTCAATAATAACTAGAAAGGCAGGGTTATACTTACGCGCGGCCGACTACAGAATACCCTGTACCCAATTCAGAATTCATTATTTTTTTTTACCTTTAATATTTTGTATTATTTATTTCACTATATCTCACAAAGCAAAAAAGTGATTCTTAGTAAAAGTCATTTTTCGGCCGATCGTTTTAATGGCAGCTATATGCTATAGTAAACCGATATTTATCATATTTAGGTATATGATTGGATGTTACCTAAAATTATGAAACCCAAAATTTGGTAACGATTTTTTAATAAATAAGTTTTCCTCAGTAAATGTTGTTTTTTGGCTGATCGTTCCTATGGCAGCTATATGTTATAGATTGAATATCGTAAAAACAAAATAAACTCGATATGCCTATGGTTTAGGAGAGTCTTCGTGTCAAATTTTGTGGTTGTGGGTCTAACCGTTTCCGAGCTCCGTTCATACTAGAGGTGGGCACGGGCTGGGACGGGCTGGGCCGGGCTTCGTGGCCCACGGGCCTCTTTCTGAAAACTACGTGTTTAGTGCTTGAAAATTGTATTCGGACTTTTTTCGTTCGGGCTTCGGGCCTAAGCTAAAAGCCCGATAGGTCCGAAAGCCCGAAAGATACTAAAATTTACACTTAAGCACATTTCTAGTATCGATAACTTTGAGAAGTAGTTATGAAGTTCATAATGAAATTTAAAGTCTTTTACTAAAAAAAACTTACCTTCATCGCATAACAAACCTAGATTTCACCTTACATGAGCCTCTATTAGCTTTTCTGAAAAAATTTAAAGAGTGCTCTGAAAAATTTAGCTCAGATAGAGATCCCACTATGCACATTCTTTCACTGTGGACCGAAAAAACCTATGCAAATTTGGTCAATAGATGTTATTGACTCTGAATTAATGAAATAATTAAAAGCTAGAACTATGCAGTCTTTGTTAAAACGATTCGTTCCCACAACTGCTCACTTAGTGAGCTTATTTTTAAATCCACCATTCAAGGAGATGCATTTTTTATCTAGTGAGAAAGAAGACAATGTATTAACCACTATTAAAGCAATACTCTTAGATATAAATGGTGCGCAATCAGTACAAGAATCTCCTGAAAATTATACGGCCAAACCAGATTTTCATGAATTTTCCGTATTTTGTAATAAAAACTTTACAAAGAAGAGAAAAATTGAAAAAAATCTAATAGATCTAGAAATAGATATAAATTTGGCTGCTACTGTTTCTGCGGATACATTCCCATTTTAACATTCTGAAAAAAATGAAATTGGAAATTTTATATTAATATATATATTCCTAAATAACACTTCTCACATATACAATAGATTTTCGCAAATAAGAATCCTCAAAAATTCGAATCTCGCAGAATTTAGAATTGAAGTTTGTAAAACATTAAAGACTAAAATTAGAATTTAAAATTCTAATTTCTGGGGTCATGTTTTTGTTTTGATTTTTCTATGTTATTCGTTATTTTGTTTTGAACAAAGTAAAACGATAAAGGGGAATCCCCTTTTTCGCTATTTATTATTTTTTATATTTATAATAAGGAACTCAGAAATAGAAATTAAATTATGTGGGAATCCCGTTTTCACAAAAAAATTATTTTCTGCAGATAAATACATAGCCGCATGCATATGTTTCAAATTATGCGTGTGTATTCAAGCGACGCAAAATGAAATCAACGACGCAATTTGAAAACAAAAAGTAAAAAACTGCTTGTTGGTATAAAATTAAAATTAAAAACTAAATATTTAAGATCATCTCTTTATAAAGCCAATAATACCTCTAACTTTATTAGTAGTCATGAGAATGTGAGAACTAAAGATAGGTTTCGGGCTCATCAAAACACCTAAGTCGTCAAATTCATAAACACTTGCTAAAGTAGAATCATTTAAGCAGTAGAAATATTACATAGGTTTACTACGAGTGAAAAACATTACTTTACATTTATCACAATTTAGAATAAAGAAAATTATTAACACACCACTTGGAAAGTTAATCTTCTTAAAGAAGACCGTGATGATGAAGAGGATCCAGATTAAAACATAGTTTTACATCATCAGCAAACGTAAGCACATGAGAATGCTTAATAACCATTGGACGGTCATTTATGAAAATCTTTTTTTAGAGAAGCCATGTTGAGAAATACTCAAATTCGGAATAATATAATGCTGAAGCTGATCAGTAATTATATGTCCCAGTAACTTTGGTATTGCGCATAGCTTAGCAATACTACGGTAGTTGGAGATAGTCCTTTTACTACCTTTTTTATGGAGAGGCAAAATGAAAGGTTCCTTCCATATCATAGGAAAGGAAAAGGTCGTAACCGATGAATTAAACAACCTACAAAGAGGAAAAAGTAAGGTAAAAGTAAGTACTTTAAAACGTATGCAGGAATACCGACAGGGTCAACAGAAAAAGTGGGTTCAATAGATAATAAATAAGACAGACGCAGTTTTTCATCAATAACTCGGCCAATGATCGGGTAAGAAGCCCATGTACTTGGGTCGGAAAAAAAACTACTTGAGATAGAACCGTTTCTTCTGCAACGTAGAGAATGATTGCTTAATTTACTATTGCATGAGTAAAAGAGAGACAAAAAATACTTTACTGATTGTATTGGTTTGTGAGGGAATATAAAATTTACTCATCTATGAAATAAGAAGCAAACAAACGAGAGAGAAGATGTCGCTCAGACAACATTTCATACGGCACACGTATACACACATATTGGTGTGTAATACTCATAGAGCGTTTCCTTGCTGGTGCTGGTGCTGCTAATAAGGGTGGAAACATTAAAATATTCCGAGACAGACTTTAAATGAATGTTGTTGTTGTTGTTCACATTGTGGCAGTACGCCAGTAATATAAGTGACCACTACTATGTTTACTATTAATGATTTCTATAATTTTTATTGCCGATATTGTAATACTGTGCACCGGTGTCAATAGAGTGCAATAGTGAATTGCTTTGTTTCTTTCTTACTTCATATACATTGTACATAGTAATTATGTATGGGTAATATGATTCTTCGTCATTTACCACAGATTTGAATTTTAACATTAAAGATGAACATTAAAGCCTGTAACATATTTACGTCACATAAAAGTGAAAATGGAATTAATTTAAGGTATTCTACTATCGAGACTGTCCTGTACGTCAGATAAGTTGTTGTATAGAATACATTTTTTAGTTTTATTGCTGTAGAAAGCTCTTTGCTTTGCATTGCTGTTGCTAACAAGGATGGAAAAATCATAAAACAGAGAACATTTTTATATGAATGTTGTTGTTGTTGAGCACATTCTGACAGTACGCTAGTAATATGAGTGACCACTAATATGTTTATTAGTAATGATTTCTGTAATTATTATTGCCGATGTTCTACTACTATTCACCGGTGACAATGGAGTGCAATAGTGAATTGCTTTGTTTCTTTCCTATTTCATATACATTATACATAGTAACTAAAACTTCATTCCTAACATTTTGTGCAGCAGTTTCACTTCAATAGTGTGCTTATATGGGTGAGGCACATCACTTTTTTAACCGAATTAAATCGCGGGAAAACTATGCTGGTGTATTGGACTTAGAGAAAACCTTGAATTTGGGAATGCATTTATTGAAAATTTTTGTAAAGTTTTTTTAAGCAACTGCACAGCTTCATCGATATCACCCATGGAATTTAAAGTAGACCAATCAGTATTTAAGAGAAACTGGTTAAGTTTACCAAAATTAGTTTATCTAAAACAAATAGATTTGCTAGCCTTTTGAATAGGTGAATTCAATGAAGATGTCTTCAAAAGAATTTCTAGCTGAAGAGTATGGTGGTAACTATCTTCAGGGGTAGATAACGATTAGACCTACTCAATAAAAAATTTGTGGCGCGATCTATGATGGCCCTACCATTGACTTAGTTTAAGGGCCTTACTGTATCAAGGAAAGCTACTAGAGTGAATTCCTACTGATACAGAGAGTTTTCTGCAATAGAGATAATTTAATGAAGAGCGGTTGAGCCGGGGAGGTTAGCTTTTTGTCTATTTTTAGTATTTTCAGAAGATAGGCCGATAGAGAGATCGGTCTTAAGTCCTTTAGGAGGGAACAAAAACTGTCTTAACCCTTCTCCACCCCTAAGATATATAGCCAAGTTTGAAGCATCCCATGAAGACTGCTAGTAGATTGCCTGACAGGCTTCCTATAGTATTTTGCAGTTCCACTGGATAGATCCCGTCTGGTCTTGGAGATTTGAAAATTTTTAAGCCATATTTGGCCCGTAGGAGTCGGTCTTCAGATATGGCATCTATTGTAACCCAAAAAGTGCGTATCTAGAAGAAGTTCTAGCGACTCTCTACATGTTGTAGTGAACGTAATGTTTGCTTTCCGGAGTAACTCCTAGTTTTAGAGCTGTTTACTACTTTCCCGAAGATTTCTCATTTCTCCCGACCACCACCGTGTTTCCAGCTGTTTCACACTATCTGGAGTAGTGAATGACTGGATGTCGAGAGCGTTTCCCACTAAGTTTGCATACTTGTCCCAGTCTGTTTTCCTGATATTTTTATTTTAAATTATAGGTTTTATTAAAGATGTTTTGCTCCCTCCGATATATCTTAATCAGCCTGTATCATGATCCAGCTGAGCATGTCTTGGTGGTGCAAAAATGTATTGAATTTTGGATTGGATACAGGGTGCGCCCGATAATAGCCTATGCCATTCTAGTTTAAATTGTTTGATTTGTGCAGCCAAGAACTAACCCGTCAAACTTTCGCGGCAACACAAATTAATTTCTAACGCCGCGGTTCATTGATGTGCATGCGTCCGCTTGAATCGAATCTGATGGTCTGCTACTCTTAGTTCTCGGCTTGGGGAATGGTTACCTAAATGTTTCCATCAATTCTCTAGACGAAAATACTGATAAAGTGCATGTATCGTCTAGCAGTCTTGTCGCTGATGGTGCATGGCAAATGTTCAAGATGACATTAGATAGAGCACTTTTGCAATTGCAATTAGATGGTGTGCAAGTGTTACAGAAAAGCTTCCCGAGGTTGGTCTTACGGCCGCAACAGGACGTACAGTAGTTGCTCGTTTATGTGAACAAATTCAAACACGCCTTGTTCACTGAATTGAATTGTTCACATATCGGAGGTAGCAGTTTTGCATGTTAATATATACATTTATATGTATTTTTTATATTTCCTATGTGATAAAAATGTAAATAATAGTGTTCTATTGTTAAAAAATATTAAATTTTTAATGAAAAATTGGTTAAAATTCAAAAAGACATGGTTGCAATCGATAATGAAATGGCTTACTGAACTTTGAAAAATTATGTTAATTGCATTTGTCTTTATTTACAAAACACAAATAAGTCATCAGTTGTACAATTCTCTTCAGCCCAAATAATGACTTTATTAAAAGCATCCAAAACCTTCGAGGTGTTTACTGCAATTTTACGCGCAGGCATTTCATCCTCGCTTTGTATATCACCGTTCATCAATCTTCAAAAGTATCATTATCGCTCCAATTTTGAATATCATCAATTGCGCAATGGTACACACTATCTAACTGAGACACAAGATTAAATAATTACGCTACCGGTGCTTCTGTTTCCTTTCTATATTCGTTTCTCAATATGCTTAAAGGAATGTTGTCTTCACGATCATAAGATTCGTCATTACTCAAAACATTTTTCCAACACTTTTTTATAATGTTAAGAATTTATCTTGTCCCCAGCTAGAATTAAGTTAATTACGGCCTCTTTTATTAATATTTTTTTCAACAACTCTCCAGAATTATAGCTATTTGATGCGAGTATGGAAGCCAACAAAGAAGATCGGTAATGTAATTTAGTATCCTTTATGACATTTTGATCCATGGGCTGAATCAATAGTGTGACGTTAGGAGGCATATATAAGACGAATATATTACCGTCATCTGATTTTAGATTTTCACCAGGTGAATGACATGGTGCATTATCCAATATCAGGACTACTTTAATAATTAGCAAACCTATTCACTTCAAATATTTTGTAACCTAAATTAAACTAGAAAGGCAGGGGCTATAATCGGGCGCATCCGACTATAGAATACCCTGTACCCAATACAAAACTGAGTATATTTTTTTGTTGCTTTAATATTTTGTATGCATTATGTAATGATATCTCAAGAAAAAAACATTTTTTTTTTCTCAGTAAAAGTCATTTTTCCGCCGATAGTTCCTATGGTAGCTATTTTTCATAATCAATCAATATTTATCATATTCAGAAATATGATTGGATATTACTTAAAATCATTAAATCTTAAATTAAATTAACCTTAAATCATTAAATTTTGAATCAATGTCTTAAAAAACAAAAAAGTTTTTCTCAGTAAATGTTGTTTTACGGCCAATATATCCGATATATATAATATTGAGACATGTGATTAGCCATTAGCTAAAAATATTAAATACAAAATTTGGTAATGATATTTTGAAAAACGAAAGGGTTTTTTTTTTTTTTTTTTTTTTATTTTTCGCAGACGTTGTGGTAGCGCACTACCAAGCAAGAGGACTTACGAAACCAGACCTAGTGTCTGTTCCACAGCTACGACCGATAATGGTCAACAGCTGCTTTATCTACTTAGCAAATTTTATTAGTACTAAAAGATTACAAAAACTAATTAATAAAACTAAAGAACTAAATTAAAATTAATACATACATTAAAGTAAACATTAAAATAAGATTAAAATTCTATCTAATTTCTAATTTCATTAAATCTACGAGTAAGAAAGATTTCAAAGTATAAGAAGAGGCTATGTTAGAAAATAAATGATAGTTAGAGTTATAAGCCAAACACACAACATAAAAGGGATCATGCAGTAAGAAAGATGATCGTGCAATGTTTAGTCTAATAGGTAAATAGTATCTGGTTGTACGCGAGGGCACGTTAAAATTAATTTTCGCAAGCAGAAGAGGAGAATAAACGTTACCGTTTATAAGGTTATGAAGAAAAAGAATTCCCAAAACGGACCTCCGACTAGCTAATGTAGGAAGATTAATCAATTTGAGGCGGCAATGGTATTGGTTACTAAATGTGGGTTTTCGGCCGATCATTCCTATGGCAGCTATATGTTATAGGTCGAATATCGAAAATTTGCACAACTTTAATATACCCTTTACCATTTTTTGGTACAGGGTATAAAAAGTAATGTGCCTCACCCATACAAGCACACTATTGAAGTGAAACTTCTGCACAGAATGTTAGGAATGAAGTTTTCGTTACTATGTACTATGTTTATGAAGTAGGAAAGAAGCAAAGCAATTCACTATTGCACTCTATTGTCACCGCTGCACAGTAGTGCAACATCGGCCATAAAAATTATAGAAATGATTACTTATAATCATATTAGTGGTCACTCATATTACTAGCGTACTGCTACAATGTGCAAAACAACAACAACATTCATATGAAATGTGTCTCGGAATATTTTAATGTTTCCACCCTTATTAGCAGCAACAGCATCAGCAAGGAAACGATCTATGAGAATTACACACCATGTGTGTAAGTTAACATCACGCCATAAAGAATCCGTTGGTCAGCAATTATGCGTGAGCAACGGACTCAAGTGGTAACTCGAGACCGCACTCGAGGCGCTGAAACCGTTGGTCAGCAATTATGCGTAAGCAACGGACTCAAGTGGTAACTCGAGGCGCTGAAAGTGCAACTTCGTTGTGGACAATCTTACACACGCTGCAGAGTCAGCAGTATTTGGGACAACAACTCCAGCAACTTAGGCTTGATAAAACTTCTGTATGTTAGAATCAGTTCAGTTCTGATGTTAAGCTTGAGCTGTCACCTAGCAGTCTGCAGGGCAGTAACAAATATAACAAGACTCAATAAATTGTGTTCAGCATCGTTGCTAACATACAAAAAACCGTCTCCAAGTTATTATTTAAAAACCGACACTTAGCCGCACGGGCAAGTGTCCTGATCTTAAAACTTATTAATTGGCGCCCAACGTGGGGCATACAAGTAACGTGTGTGCTACAAAAAGTTACAAGTTGGCGTGGTCAACAAGTGTAAAAAATTACCAAAAAATAAACAAGTAACATTGAACTGCGATTCCTACGGGACCCTCCAGCTCACTATAAAAATCAAGAAAATTTGAAGAAATTTTAAAAAAACAAATCCCGCATTTTTAAGTCACCAGAGCCGCCAGACAAAGCTCTTGGGCAGCGTGGTAAAAATTAACCAACAACAGGCGAGCGGACGACAACCAGAGAGAAGATCATCCGTGAAGTCAACAGTGAAGCTGAACACTAACATAAATTAAGGAAACATGTAAGTGAATTTTTCGTTCAGTTTCAATTTGATAAAAGTGTTAAATAAAGTAAAAAATAAATTTCAAGTGCGTTAAAAATTCATTGATGGTGAAATAAAGTAAAAGATAAATTTCAAGTGCGTTAAAAAATTCATTGATAATTGTCGTAGAAATAAGTAACCAATAAGGTTTCGCAAAGAACAGTGAGGAAATAAGTGCATTTATGAGTGACAGTGAACTAGAAGAGGTAATCCAAAAATTTAACGACTGCACCATTGATATACTATTCGAGAAGGTAGGAGAATTTAGACAAAAGCGTAAAATAAAAATGGACCCAGCACAACTACAAGAGTATATTGATGCGGCCTTGCAGCAGGCACTAGCACAACATAGAAGTGAAATGGAAAACACAAGAAATGCCCTGGTGGCACAGAATGTTGAGCTGCAAAGAAATCTCAATGATCTGACGCAAGAAGTATCACAAGTAAGAGCCACTCAATTCGACATAGAAGTCTATAAAGAAATTGAATTAGTTGATGGGGTGAGGTGCGATGAATCATTGGATGCTGTCAAGTCACTGCCAGAATTCAATGGAGCCCAAGAGCAATATGTATCTTGGCGCCAGGCGGCACATGCCGTTTATAAGGTTTTCGAAAGACACGTAGGTAGCACTAAGCACCATCAGGCTGTGTCGATAATTAGAAACAAAATCAGAGGAAACGCTGATGCAGTGTTATCTTCATTCAATACAGTGTTACATTTTAAGGCAATAGTTAGTCGGTTAGATTTCACCTATTCGGGCAAGCGACCCGTCCATGTGTTAGAACAAGAGTTGGCTACACTGAGGCAGGGTAATTTAACATTGGCCCAATACTACGATGAGGTAGAAAAGAAACTATCCCTCATCACTAATAAAACAATCATGACATACGATGCTGCAATGGCACGATGCATGAATGAGAAGTACAGGAAAGATGCACTTCGCGTTTTCATATCTGGCCTCAAGAGAGGTTTGACTGATGTGTTATTCTCCATTCAACCGCCGGACCTACCGTCTGCTCTGGCCTTGGCACAGGAGGTAGAGTCAAATCATGAAAGGTATGCGTTTGCTACAAATTATGCCCGTAACCTTGAGGAAAAAACAAAGATTAAGGAAGACAGGAAAAAAGACCAGGCCCGTACGCAGAGTAAGCCCCAACAAGGTCCACAAGACGGAAAACCCGGTAACGAACAACACCTACAGAAGAACCCTTATTTCAGGAAACAGCAAGGTAGACAAGACCAAGCACAGGGAAATAGCCACAGAATGGTGGAAAAAATGGAGGTGGACCCGTCAATGTCCCAACTCAGACAGGTCACCACATATCAGAGTCAGAACCAGGGTCAATATAGGCCACAACAGGGGGGTAAGACTCCTGGCCAGGGGTATCAGGGTGTGAACCATGTTATACAAGGAATCCCTAACCAAGATGGCCCAATTTACGATAACATGGCAGATGAGGCTTCGGCAGAAATTGAAACCAAAGAGATGCAGGAGTATCAGACCGATCAAATGCATTTTTTAGGGGTAAATCCATGCTACCGTTCCTACAGCGGGAAGTAGCTGGAAGAAATCTCAAATTCCTTTTAGACACGGGGGCAGCTAAGAACTATATAAGACCCATGCGAGAGCTGGGCCGGGTTGTCCCTGTCAACACCCCATTCCTAGTGAAGTCAATTCATGGCTTCAATAAAATAAAATATAAGTGCTCACTACACATGCTGGGTACAGAAACCGAATTCTTTTTACTACCTGAACTATCCACGTTTGATGGTATTATAGGCCTCGACTTGTTAATACAAGTGGGTGCAACCATTGACCTAAAAGAAATGTCAGTCAGATTTGAGTCTGGACGGGAAACCATCCAGTTCCATGAGTGCGAAAATGTTAACTTCACTAAGATTGAAGACATAGACGTACCATCATGCGTAAAGCATGCATTTTCAGAAATGATGAAAAAACGTAGCGGGGCATTTGCAGACCCTAACGAGTTGCTGCCCTACAACACCTCGGTCGTTGCTACTATCCGCACAGAGGATAATGCACCGGTGTATTCCAAGCTATACCCATACCCTATGGGAGTAGCTGATTTTGTAAACAAGGAAGTAAAAGACTTGTTAAAAGGCGGCATAATTAGACCGTCAAGGTCACCCTTTAATAACCCCATCTGGGTGGTGGATAAAAAGGGCACCGACGAGTTGGGCAACAAGAAGAAGCGTCTGGTGATGGACTTTCGTAAGCTCAACCAAAAGACTATTGACGATAAGTACCCAATGCCGAGTATCCCCATGATATTATCAAACTTGGGAAAGGCTAGGTATTTCACTACACTTGACTTAAAGTCAGGTTACCATCAAATCACGCTTGCAGAAGCGGACCGTGAAAAAACAGCGTTTTCAGTGAACGGCGGGAAGTACGAGTTTTGTAGGCTCCCTTTTGGTTTGAAAAATGCGATCAGTATCTTTCAAAGGGCGATTGATGATGTTCTCCGCGAACAGATAGGTAGGACCTGCTACGTGTATGTCGATGATGTTATAATTTTTTCTGAGACTGAGACAGAACACGTCAAGCACATCGATTGGGTGCTTAAGAGTCTTCAAGACGCTAATATGAGATTGTCACGTGAGAAATCACAATTTTTCAAAGAAACAGTCGCATACCTCGGCTTTATGGTGTCAAGAGGGGGTACAAAGACACACCCGGAAAAGGCGAGAGCCATTCAGGAGTTTGTTGAACCAAATACCGTATTTGCTGTCAGATCCTTTCTTGGACTAGCTAGTTACTATAGGTGCTTCGTCAAAGATTTTGCATCAATTGCAAAACCCCTTACTGATA
>JBAMBQ010004664.1:0-29216 GCA_037044495.1 Stegana nigrithorax | reverse complement strand
CTGATAATGCGTGAATGTTTATATCGCTGATGCACACAAACATGATATATCGTAATTACCAGGCAAATCTCTTTAGGTATATAATTGGCATTTGACTAGGATTGCTTGTTGGCTGGCACTTATGAAACGGGTATCGCATAGCTTCTTTTTTAGGTAAAGAGGGCGCCTGCGAGTGAAATTAGATGCGGTGTTCGTAATGTTATTATTTCCGCAAGATTATTTAAATATTTTTTTATTAGCCTTTGAAGGCTTAGCACAAAGCTTTGATATACATACATACATACATTAGAATTTTCTTAGCTGTCATCCATTACTTTGCACGTTCTTGCGAATTAGCTATGTGATTAAGGCAGTTAACTCCGTGTTTTTTTTTTGCTTCAAATAATTTTCACACTGATGAAAAAAATACAGCTGTCTCTAAAATACAGCTAACCTGAATGCAGCTTACATAAAATTTGACGATATTTTTTAATACGTTGTAAGCAGAGCATTGTAAGCACGCTCTCTAGTGCAATGGGTCGGGCGACAGCGAAAGTTTTGTTTTTTTAAATTTCTACACACTGCCACTCCGGTGGTTCGAACCCTGCTGTCGGGAAGAGTTTCTTTTTAGCTTTTAGGTAATATTCCTTATTTTAATTTATTTACTTATTAGTACATATTCTTAAATATATTGTTTTTTTAATTGTGCTTTAAAATACTTAAACGCGATACACAGGCAAGCCAACTGCTGGCATCTGCTGGCAATGAAAGCACAATTAGTGAAATACAGTGCATAAATAAAATTTATTTCTTTAAATAAAACATGATTGTGTTTCAAATTTTTTTACATTTAATGCAAACATTTTGTGTTTTTTGTGCAAGAAAGTCTTAATTGCTAACAACTCTGTTTGGAAAGGCGCCAAAATCATATATGTATCCATAACATAACTCAACAATTTTTATTTGGTGTTATCTATGACATTATTAAATGATCTTATGTCGCTACCCCGAAGAGAAAAATTGGACTCTTTTTTCTTTGTGGATTCGGTAAGTCATTGGTTTGTTCCAATAAGCATCACACAATGACCATGTTTCCATATTATTTGGGTTACTGGTGAAATAAGTGCAGGTTTATATGGTAAAATGGGTTCAATTTTGTAAACCAGAATCAAATTTTTTCAAGAATCTAAAGGCGTATTTTTACAATGTATCCTTTTTTTTTTTTTTTGACACAAGAAAGTCATGAATGGGGGGTGACAGTCGTAAATGTTGTATCGAATCGGCATTTTCGTACAAGCAGTCACAGCATGAAATTTTTGTTGTTGAAAAAACCTCTTTTGAATGATAAAAGATTGTAACCTTCAAAGTGAGTGAGTGAAAGAAAAAAGGCGCAAAAGTAAGTATTTCAACTTTATTTATAATTTAAATAATTTATAAATGCTTTTTATCGATTTTTTAGACAAAATAAAAGTGAGCGCACAACACAAGAACAGCTGCATTACTTTGTGGCGTTCTGCAAGCCACATCCGGAGCTGCAAGTCGGAAAAAACAACCCGTTGGGCCACAAGTCATTCAAAATCTTTGGAAGCAATTGGCTCCCAACAACCAAAAAAAAAAATCTTCACATTCAAAAACACTTGCTTGTAAAATAGTAAGTGCGAATAACACTCACACTCATGTACTGCTTCGGCTTGGACTCACACATAACATTGCCAGCGAATATCAAGCCCATTCGTGATTCATCGTTAAATACTCGTGAAAGCTCACAAGTATCTCATGAGTGGCTTGTGAGCCTGTGACTTGCCCTGGTTGAATTTATATGAAAGCTAATTAAATTCTAGATCTTTCGGTTAATTTCGTCATATGATGGTCATTTGAGTGCAATCGTGTGTATGGCCGTTTTTCTGTGTATAAACGTCTGTTATGAGGGTTAAATGCAAGGCAAGCTTATGATCATCATTTTCTTCGCGATTGCAAAAGGCTAGACATTAATTGTGTGCGCACTTGAAGGTCACACACATACTTTTTTTTTACATTTGAAATGTAGAATCGATGTACTTGTTGCTAATTATGGGTTTTTTTCGTTTTTATGGTTTTGGTTGTCTACGCACTTGCGCAACGGATATACAGCGTACCTTAAGCCGGTAATTTGATAAGTGAAAAAAGGAATCGGCTTGCTCCAAAAACTGTTGACAATATTATATTTCTAAATTCTATATTTAAAAGAAACTAAATCAAAAACTAATTTAAACTAACAATTAATTCCATTCTTAATTAATTTAATTTTTGGCCTTACTTAATTAACTTGTTACATTATATTGAAAGAAAGTAATGAAATTACTTATTATGCGTAATTATTTTAAAATTTTCCAATAAAAAAGAACGAACGATGTATAGTAGTTTCATTTATACCCTATTTTTTTCCATGCGTCAGAGCAGATGGCTTGCGACATATTCACGAATCATTGCGATTAATTTTAAGTGTTGAGCGAAGCGAATAGTTGGAATACTTTTCTGCTCGTATGATTCACACTTGTTAATATGTGCTACATACATTCGTGAGTGTTTGCAAGCCGAAACACTCTTCGTATTAGCTTCGTGAAAACACACACTTCCACTTGTTCACTCTGCGTTTCTACTCTTCACACTTACACTAAAATTTTCGTAAGTAGCTCTCAAGCTCGTTTTTCCCACTCACTGCAGATCTCTGGCAGGCACACATAACAAGCAGAATAAAACTGGAAAGGCAGGGCTATAGTCGGGCGTAACCGACTATAGAAAACCCTGTACCCAATCCAAAACTGAATATATTTTTTTATTGCTTCAATATTTTGTATTCATTATGTAAGGATATCTCAAAAAAAAAAAATTTTTTTTTTTTTAGTAAAAGGCATTTTTTGGCCGATCATTCCTATGCCAGCTATATGTTATAGTAAATCGATATTTATCATATTCGGGAGTATGATAGGGAAAAATTTTTTTAATGTTATTTTTCGGCCGATCGTTCCTATGGCAGCTATATGATATAGGAAGCCGATATACATAATATTAAGATATTAAAACTATTAAATGCAAAATTTGGTAACGATATCTTAAAAAACAAAAGGGTTTTGTTTACTAAATGTAGGTTTTCGGCCGATCATTCCTATGGCAGCTATATGTTTTAGGTCAAATATTGAAAAAAAATAAACTCATTATGCCTATGTATTGGGCGAGTCTTCGTGCCAAATTTGGAGGTTTTAGGTCTTACCGAAATGCTGATGCCGATGCTGATCAAGAATATATATACTTTGTGGGGTCTGCCACCTCTCCTTCTGCCCATTACATACATATATTTGCACAACCTTAATATACCCTTTACCATTTTTTGGTATAGTGTATAATGACAGTAAAAATTAAGAAGCAAAATATTTTCTCAGAACGAATAAATATGATCTAGCTTTGCAATTGAAACTTCCAAAATGCTTAAAACGCACATACAAACACGTGTATTTCGGACGGTACGATCGATGAACGACTTTTCATACCTGGCGCACACATAAAAAGCTGAAAGCGAATTCTGTGCCACAAGTGTGCACACTCGACTATTTCAACAACAACAATATTTTTGAAATGTGAAAAAAATGGCATCGCCACGAAAAAACTTAAATGAGAAGGCAATCACAACACAGCGACAACGAAAAAGTAAAAAGTCCAACAAGAAATTTATGCATTCGGCTAGAGTAGTCAAATCAAACGAAAATCCAAATTAAGAGTAACGAAGCTCTACGGCACACTTATCAGAATTCGGGGGAATAAAAATTTCAACTTGTGTGATGTGCAGCCTCTATATGATTAACAGTCTCTGTGATATCATATAAGTTGTCTCTGATGTAATGTTGCTAACGTGGGTATGATACATTGACTTTTTTTTTTGTGAGAATATTCTTTAAGAGAGTTAATATGTTCTAAGCATTTTAGTCGTCTTTCATAGCGTTTTTCCATCCGACCACTGCTTCTGCCATATGCCGAGCTCCTGTGCTTGTACAACAATCGGGGTAACCATGACAATTTTTAGGCAGCACTCTTCACGGTGAGTGAGATTGTGATAGAACTCTTGTCAATTATTAACTCATTCCTATTGCTATTGCGGATATATACTGGGCTTATTGTAACTTGTATTTTGCACACAGCATAATGTAATTGGAAAATTGCGAATTGGATTTCATTAATTTTAACCAATAAAATACGAAAATTGCACAAAGTTACTGTACTATTAGTATGGAGAATTAGCAAGTACGACTCCTCTGCAAGATTGGATCTGACCAAAGAAACATTGGAATTGTTTTCACCGGTGCCATTCACTCTAAATCTTTGTTCTTAGCCTGCCTGCTAATATTTTGATTGTAATTGGCACTATAATTAGCACTTTTTGTTTTGATTTCTTTTTGCAATTTGATAACAAAGACTATAGAGTTGTCATCTCATCGGCAGATGTTTACGCCGTCTGTCCAGGTAAGGGAAGATTTGGGACGGCACAAGGGTAAACAGGATTTGGCGTTCTTGCAAAGACGGGCGCAGGGCGCCCGCGTATGACCCCGTTGAAAAATATCATAGGCGAGCGCTGGGCCGCTTTATATATACATATATATAGCTTGAAATCACATCAAAAGCGCATACATAAAAAAACTAAAACTAAGATCAAAATAAAGACAAGCAATTGTCATTAAAGCATGAACGCGAGCAACACATGCATAGCAAAGGAAAAAAACACAAACATAAAAAGCAGAAAATATTCATATGTATATTCTCTGGCCACCGTGAATTATAGAAAATTATAGCAGTTTGACTTCCAACATACGCTGGCCGCCGCTGCCTGATTTTGTCATTTCAATTTGGCATGCCGTTTGTATGAGATGCGCCTTTTTAGTATTTATGTATATTCTCTGGTAATAGTTTAATCTGCAAGGCTAAATTCCCGAAATTTTAGTAGTGCATATCTTGCTGCTGCCGTTTGCATGAATGTTCTGCAGCACTGGCAACCTTTGGGATGTAACGACAGGCTGCCTGCCACACATTGAAATTAAAAAATATAATTGTATTGGAAAGTTCAACAAATATGAGCATTACAACAAATATGAGGATTACATAGTAATCCCTTTATTATATCAAAAATAATACAACACAACACAAGTGATTACGAACCATACTTACTTTGACCCCACTTGTAAAGTCATTTACAAATTTTAATATATTTTGCCTCATATATGATTAATTTGGGGGTTAAAAATCCAATTTCTTCTAAAGCAGAAATTTCGATTAGTGACTCAACTTGAGCGAAATAAAATTATTATCTCTGACGACATAAAATGGCAAGTACAAAATTGGTATATGTTAGTGTGGATCTCATTTTCAAATCGAAAAAATTATGTGGTGACTTTTATATAGGACTTTATTAAATAATCTCAAAATTTGAAACTACCTATGCTATTAAAGTATACATAGTATTATATTAAAATAAGGATCAAACTCATTTGTTCTTGAGATTTCTTTCTGAATTTTATAGAGGAAAACTTTATTGTATTTTCTTTATAGGTACAACAACCACAGCGTTCACATTAATTTACTGAATTTTATTGACGACATTTGGACATGTGCGCTCATGTTGCGGTTCAATCCTATTTAACACTGCGACTGATAAACGAAGTACAAATGCATGGCTGAGTGATTGCAGGCAGGGTGGATCTCGTTGCCGTTTTCTGTTTTTGTTTGTTGGCGTTTTGTTTGCCCAGACCTGTCGACCAAATCATCCGAATAATACATCAAACGCTCTTTAATGGGGGTGACAAATCCACGACAGTTCACGTTGATTACTCTTTAACATATGCAGGATCAAAACATTGTCGGCCTGCGGTTTTTTCCGTTGTTGTTAATATGAACATTTATAAAAAAAAAAAGTGTACAAATGCGACATAAAGGAGCATTTACAGTTCAGAATTTTGCATACACATTAATTATTAATCAAAATGTGAAAGAAATTATTTGGAATGGCTTGATGCAAATATACAAAACTGTAAAGCACAATACACAAATCAAATGCTGTTAAAATTAGTGACAATGAATTTAAAAGCATTTTGAACAGGAACGTGACATATCGACATGGATATCCTGCTGGTAAAACGTGATGTAATGCTCTAAAATTCCCTAAGTAGCGAAGTTGCGTCAAGCTGACTTATTGTTAATAAACCACATCTACCATATTGATCTAAATGCCAGTTCGAAATTTGCTTATCATTTTTTGAGAATTATAACTGGTAAAAGTAAATATATCATTTGCTTTTGGTAAGAATTACGAGGCATATACGATCTAATTGTATAATAAAAAATAACTTTGAATGCATTTTAATTAAACTTCTATCCTTTATAACAAGTTTTAAAATGGAAAATAATATTTAAAGAAACAATAACGAAATGTAAAAAATAAATTATTTTTTAAATAGAAAAAAACACTAATAAAACTACTTCTAGATCTACTAGTTTAAAAATAGAATCGATCAAGCAAACCTTGGGGCACAAATGCAGGATATATATTCAAAAAAAATAATATATTGGTTAGTGAAATATATATGGAAATACAACAACAACAAACCGGTGCCGTTTATGGAAATTTTTGTATACCACGAAGCACAGAGTTCAGGACTGATATAAAATTATGTCAGTCAAAGACTTTTAGAAGACTAGGAAATAAAACATACGAACGATCGGCCGAAAAACCACATTTACTAATATAAACTCTTTTGTTTTTCAAGATATCTTTACCAAATTTTGGATTTAATAGTTCTAGCTAATGCCCGATATCATATCTCATATCTCAATATTATGTATGCCCTTAGAACGATCGGCCGAAAAACAACATTTGCTGAGAAAAACTTTTTTGTTTATTAAGACATCGTTACGAAATTTTGGATTTATTAATTCTTAGTAATATCCAATAATATTCCTGAATATGATAAATATCGGTTTACTATAACATATAGCTGCCAAAGGAACGACCTGCCGAAAAATGACTTTTGCTAAGAAAGGAAATTTTGTTTTTCTTGAGATATCCTTACATAATGAATACAAAATATTAAAGCAACAAAAATATATTCAGATTTGGATTGGGTACAGGGTTTTCTATAGTCGGGTGCGCCCGACTACAGCCGCTGCCTTTCTAGTTTTTAATTAAAAATTTTTTTTTTGTATTAAGTTCTTACAAAGCAAATTCTTACAAAGCAAACAACTTAAAAACGTTCATAAGTTTATTGCTTATATTTTGTTGTACGACTTTGTTGTCTCCCCAAAAGAAAAGCCGAAAGAATATCCGAACTGTTCTTTGTTTCGTCACTGCTGTAGTATAATATAAATTGTTTTATGAGATTCTAATTAGGATATTTAAAGGAATTACTAATTAGACAATGAAAAAGCATATGCTCTGTTTTTTTCTCATGCTTTTAACGCGTTTGACAGACGAAGATGGTTACACAAGCTGGAAAGAAAAAAAAGGGAAGCGCGCCGGGATTGCTAGTTTACTCATAAAACTGAAGAATGGTTTATTGTGATCAGTTTCTAAAACTACTGGGTGATTTATTAAAAAGTTTTTTTTTTTTGATTGTTGTAAATAAAACACACAAATTAAAATTGGATGACCGAATCTTTATTAAGAACATTTTCTGACATTTACTATATGAAAACTATTTCATACAAATGTTGGCCGCGACTACGCCGTAGGTGGTTCATTCGGGAGGTCCAATTTTGGGTCACTCTTTCCAGCATTGCTACCGGTATCTGCCCAATTATACGAGTAATGTTGACTTTCAAGGCATGGACCGTAGCTGGCTTATCGGCGAAGACTTTTGACTTCACATAACCCCAGAGAAAAAAGTCCAAAGGTGTGATATCACACGATTGACAGGTCCGAAACGCGAAATTAACTGCTCACCAAAATGATTTTTCAATAAAGCCATTTTTGGCTCCATCCTGTTGAAACCAAATATCGCCGACACTACTTTAGGCAATAGAAAATCCGTTATCATTGTGTGATTGTGTTCTGCCTGGCCTTATTTTTGAAAAATACGGACCAATGATTTCAACAGCCCATAAACCACACCAAACAGTGCATTTCTGTGGATCTAACGCTAGTTCGTCGCTACAGAGTCTCTTCAGGTTGCTCCCAGCCCAAATGCGACAATTCAGTTTGTTGGCGTAACCATTAAGCCTCAAATGTGCCTCATCACTGAACGAAATTGGACGCGAAAACAGCGGATCTTCGTTGAGTTGTTTCAGAGCTGATTTGCAGGCATTGTTACGGTGTGAGTCTTTCCATGATGATTTGTCAAACATTACTGAATAAAAATAACATGACAGCATGAAACTAGTCACGCGTGATCTGTAAAAGAAACCCAATTTACAAAAAAATCCTTTTTATGAATATCCTGTTATGTGGAATTTTTATTTGGAATTTTTTAAAGCAGGCTTACTACTGACTGCAGGTTAAATTATTATTGCTAATGCAAATAAGTGGTGGCGAATAAGTGGGATTGATTTAAGAAGATACAGGCATTAGGTTTTCTTAAAAGATTTTTTTTTTATGCTTAACCACGGTAGGAACTCGCTAACCCAGATAAATTAAATCCGAGGTCAATCCGGAATATGACGTAATATTTTTGGAACTCGGTCCGGATTACAGTATGATTTTAGGGACGATCCGGTATAGGGGGTATCTGTATTATACATTATACATAGTAACTATGTATGGATGATATGAGTCTTCGTCATTGACCACAGATTTAAATTTTAGCGAAATGAACAGTAAAGACTGTATCATTTTTAACTCACATATATGTGAAAATGGTATTATTTTAAGGTATTTTACTATCGAGACTGTCCTGTACATCATATTAGTTGTTGTATTGAACACATTTTTTAATTTTATTGCTGTAGAAAACTCTTTGCGATCCATTGCTGTTGCTAACAATGATGGGAACAGAGAGCATTTTTGTATGATTGTTGTTGTTATTAAGCTTATTGTGACAGTATGCCAGCAATATTAGTAACCACTAATATGTTCATTAGTAACGAGTTCTGCAATTATTATTGCCAATGTTCTACTACTATGCACCCGTGACAATGGAGTGCAATAGTGAATTGTTTTGTTTCTTTTCTAACATTTTGTGCAGCAGCTTCACTTCATTAATGCTCATATGGGTGAGGCACACTATTTTTTTTTTATTATTTCCATAAACCCAGTGCTTTCAGTATTTCAATGTAACAACAGAAGTCATAAAAAAAATGCAAGAAGTACTTCTTATGAAAAGTCTTTGATTTTATAGGAACCAATAAGATAGTAGTGAAAAAAATATTTGCATCTTCGTGAAAAAAAAAATCATGAATTATTGTTACCAACGGCATTTTGTTAATTTTCATGTCATTCAGGTAATACAAATTTACGGTGCTCTTCACACAAAATGAGAGCACACACACATATTAGGTATTCGAAAAAGTTCGGTTTTAAATTTCAGAAAAAATTAACCACTTTTTTTCTTATATTTGAAACGAACTATATTTAATTAAATATGTGCCATTTTGATCGATAACCTTTTGCTATTTTTGAGGTAAAGTCATTATTCAATTTGTGTAGAACTTCTGGGTTTTTTGAGCGAAAAACTGATCTAAGTGCGTTTTACAGGCTTCTACTGAATTTAAATTTTCTCCATCAATTCTGGTCGTTTCAATTCAATTGCTTGCTTCAATCTTCCTAATTGTTGACAGAAGAAATCAGAATCAATCGTTTGACCAGGTTATAGAAGCTCATAATGAACAATT
The DNA here is from genome assembly GCA_037044495.1 of Stegana nigrithorax. NCBI lineage: Eukaryota > Metazoa > Arthropoda > Insecta > Diptera > Drosophilidae > Stegana > Stegana nigrithorax. Next base: position 19,394 of record JBAMBQ010004664.1, on the reverse strand, counting down.
CCCTTCCAATTCCACCAGACACATAAATTTGCCATATATTGAATGTTTCTAACGTTAAGTTACTTTGACTTAAAAATAATATTATATTCTGTCAAAATTCTAATATCTTCCCACTGAATTTACTATATGTGATCAAATGGATGCTTTAATAAAGTTAGTTTAATTTTTTAAAAAAATTTTAAATATTTTGCATATATTGCCAAATTTTCGTTCTTTCCTGTAATGGTTAAATATCTACCAGGTACTAAATCCATCTTAATATACAGCTGTTTCTATAAAAATAACAAACTGTTCTCCAAAATGTAACTGGTTAATCTTATTTGGAAAATCAGAATTAAAAAGACACACATATAAATCCAGTAAACATAATTGATTCAAAGTAACAACGGAAAGTTACCAGCACTAGAAGTAACAAATAATTTACCTGCCATGCGTTCGCATCCAAGGTGGCCAAAAATGACATGTCCAATTCCTTAAAAAAATAATAGCAGTGTATGTCACAAATCTGTGCGATTTACACGAAATTAGTTTAAGGAATTACAATTACCTTTCTACGGAAGTTTCTTGCGAATTCCAGAGTGAGGATTTATGCGCACTTTTTCATCATAAATGGAAACACTATTAAGAATGAACGAAATTGTGCCGACAGTAGTAACGAGTTAGTAAATGTAATCTAACATTATTCACCGTAAGAAATACACATTTCATAAACTTAATTCAACAAACAGACTTAAAGTGACAAAGCTTATGCAAGCAGTTCCAAAATATGCTTCCGGTAAGTTAATTTCCGTATTTGGTCACATTTACGTAGACACAGATTGGGGTACTTTTTTAAATATATTGATGGGATCACACTGGTGACAACAAAAGCGGCGGCGCCGGAGTCAGCAAAACCTTCCGAATCCCCTTTGTGGCTTTGACCAAAGGATTTTAAAAACTTAGCGCTTACTGATGTCAACGCCGACAACAATGCCGATGACGATGCCAATGCCGATGTTGAATCCGTGTTAAATCTACTACGAAGGCCAAGCCTTCGGCTATATACTACCTGAAGGAGTACACCATATAGCTTCTGTCTGTTAGTTACTAACTGAATGCGTTCAAATATATACAGAAAGAAGCAACACAAAGTCGTTACACATTAACTTCCTCGTCGGTAACTGCCCATAACATCCCACAACCAAATGTGGGTGGGCTTGCTTGCTGCGAGAAAATACGAATGTGTGATACAAACGCGTGTGCTTGTATTAGTGTACGAATATATGCTCCATAGACTCATGCAGAGGCAATTATGTCTGATGTTACGTTGTTTGCAGGATATATAATCTTTCGCTTACCTACCGCTTACTGCTATTGTCGCTAACAACAAAATCAAGTCACTTATTTTTATCGCATTTTGGGTATTGATCACATGAAAATTTATATATGAGCCTATTTTCATCTGTATTTGGTACTGTACACTTTATGTACGTCACTCTCATATAGAAGGGGATCGAATTTAAATGTTTGCAATCTCGAGAGCATTCGCTTGCCAAATACTTAAGAATATATCCAAGTGAGGCTCATGTGTACATAAAACGCATCCTGGATATTAAATTTACTCACACGCATTATTCAGAAAACCTCTACACTCACAGGCTCATCCCTCAACCAGGGGTTCTGTTTTCAACGTCGCATTCATTTGCTGCCCGAGAACTTGCTTTTGGGGATGCTGTTTAGCTGAACGAAACTCGCATTCTCACTTGGAGGCACTAGCACTTCAACCTATATGCCAACGATGCTCAACAATAATTTGTTCTCTTACTCGCAAAGATACAAGACTCTGGAAGAGCACGACAAGCTCTCTTTTGAATCGCTTTGCTTTAGCGAAACTGCCCAGTGATTGAAAATCAAATCATCGTTTGTATTTATACTTATATTGTATGTACATACATACATATGTATTGTAAATTTTTTGTTTTGGTTTTGATTCTAGTTAGTTTTTTTTGTTATTGTTGTTTTTTTAATGTTTATCTTTTTCTTTTCGATTTGTCAAATGCAAAAATAAAGGAGAAAATACTTGAATATAAAATTTAATATTTATGGTATTGAATAGCGCGTAGGTTTGTGTATAAACTTTTACCAAGTAAAATTTCTCCTCATTGAAATAAAACAGCGTTTTCAGTTTTAGAATTACTATTTTAGAACAGTTTGAAATCGCTTGTTGAGTCGTCACTCACAAGGTTTCAACGAGCGGCTTTTGAGTTTGGAATGAATATTGGTCCAATAGCGCTTCAAACTCAGCGTCTTAAAATTTTACTGGCTTCCCTTCGCATTATTTGTTACTGATGTCAAAATAGCCACTTGTCGCCAGAACCAGTACTTAGATGTATTTATTGACGGAGCATCCATCAGCAGTTCTTTTCTCCGCATTAAAGCAAGAAAGCAGCGCTTCACGTAAATTAATTTTATTGGCACAAAGGTAGCCATGATTAGAGCACAAAAAAGTATGTTTACTTCAGCGAAATGACACATACATACTGATTTTTAGAGTGAAATTATGGCACTTAATATATGTATATCTTGATTGTTCATTATATTGAACGATTATGATAATGAACTTGCACTGTATTTACTAATGGGACTCTGAAAAAACTGCAACATGCAGACGGAACCCGCGGTCGCTTTTTGAAAACCGTCATAATAGGCGGGATCGAGAGTAAAAAAGTGTTTTAAAAACGGGCGGGATTGAGATGGTATATAAAACTTCAAAGTTATATACTGAATGCATTCTTGCACAGCTAAGTGCGGTTAACTAATGTGCACTCTCTAAGTTATTTTTTACTGATGATTCTAACGATTTCAGAAAATGTATAAATCTTAATTCATATTAACTTAATATCGTTTCTTCTATTGAAATTATATCTTATTATTTAACGAGGATCATCAATTCAGAAGAAAAAACGCAAACAATATTTTTTTTTTCAGTTTTTCTATGCATATGATTGCAAATGAAATACATTTTAAAACAAAATAGCCTCCTCAAAAGATGTCTTTGGGTGATTTCAAACCTAAAACCTTCAATTATCATTATAAAATTCATGAAATGTTGTGAAATTGAAAATAGATTAGTATTTAATAGCTTTTGAATTTTTCTTCCCAGTCAAACCTGATGAACTTGCAGTTGCAATCGCTGACCAGATAAATGCCTAAGGAGCACGTGCGTCTACACGCAGGCCGAGTGAAGAAATACTTTGGAGCCAATTGTAACATTTTTAAATCGTTCGTTCATTTCGGCTAATTCGTTTTTAATAATTTGTTTGGTTCTACATTTATTTTGACGTTCTATGATTGCTTGCTTAATTATTTGGACGAGAGTTACACAGAAACGACTACACCAAAACGAATCAGTTTAGGGATTGAAGAACGGATACAGTTGCAGTTACATTCGCAGTCGCAGATGAGATATAACGCTTTGAAATACCGGTCCAAGTCAGAAATGTTCGCAATTGACCGCAAGAAAAGAGTAAGGCGCATTTTGAGATTCGGGGGTGAGTTCGACCCGTCTGAATAATTTATTATTTTAGCTGTGCCTGTTTTTAATGTCTCCCTTTCGGCTTTTTTGTTTTCTTTTGTTTTTGTTTTGTTTTCTGGTTTCTTTTTTAAATTTTTTATTGTTGTGTTACACCTTCATTTGTTATTGCATTGAGATTGAAAAATATTCGATATGTTACTTTGTAATATAGAAAGAAACTTATATATTTTATTTTTTTGACATCATTTATGATAAAATTAATTGACAAAAACGAATAACTTGCTGATTGATTTTCGTTAATTGATGAGTATTCCAATGAAAAAAATAACAAACAACAAAATTGAATAGGTCGAATTGACAATCATTACACTCTTTGCACATAACAGCTACAAAAATCTACTGCACAATCATAACTCGTCTAATTGTATGCATGTCCGTCTTCTCAAATATTTTACCTGTTAGTCTGCATGCCTGATACGAAGCCTGGAAGGTGGAACCCGAAATGCTGCCAGAAGTTTGTACCACATTTGTAACTGTGGGCCCTTTGCCTCTTACTTCATCGCAGCGTTTGTATTTAATGTGCTGTGCTTTACTTTGGCTTTATACTGATCACTGTCCTGATCTCGAAAAGGAGGAGTAGCATACATACCGTAAGGGCCAATCCAATGCCCACGAGCAAAAAGTGGGAGTTGCAATAATTGTTTAATTATAGGATTTTGCTCGCTTGACTTTACGTTTTCTGCAGACAACATTTGCCTTGTTTTTTTCTCTTTTGTTGTCTCGTGAGCCACCTTTTCTGCATATATTTTGTATCTGTTTTGGATCATTCTATGCACATTGGGACAGTCATGTGTTTAAAAATACAAAATTTATGATTATGATTAAATCCAAAGCAAGGCAAAAGTAATATAGGGAAAAAAATTCGACCATATGATGGTAGTAACAAGATTTTTCAAGAAGAAGTATGTTTATTCATCCCTTAAAAGCTTTGTGAATATTACTTTATGTGAAATTGATCCATTGGGCAAGTAAAAGTAGCATCTGCCTTACGATGTTTTAAAAGCCATAGAATCACATCTTTATGGAATTTCATACAAAACGAATAAAAATGACAGTCAGCTGATGTTGTTGTCAGATTATCGGTCATTCAAAACCTTTTTATACCCTTGAACCAAAAAATGGTAAAAGGTATATTAAAATTGTGCAAATGTGTGTAACAGGCAGAAAAAGGCGTGGCAGGCCCCACAAAGTATATATATATATATTCTTGATGAGTCGATCTAGCCATGTTCATCTGTTTGTATGAACGCACGGATCTCGGAAAAAGTTAGACCTACAACCACCAAATTTAGCACGCTGACTCTCCCTATTCTAAGGCATAATCAGTTTATTTTGCTTTTTCGATATTCAACCTATAACATATAACTGTCATACTTAGTAACGATCTGCCAAAAACATTTACTAACAAAAACCATTTTGTTTTTCAAGATATCGTTACCTAACTTCGGATTTAATAATTCTAGGTAATGTCTAATCATATACCTCAATTTTATGTATATCGGTTTACTATGTCATATAGCTGCCATAGGAAAGATCGTCCGAAATAAAGATTTACTGAGAAAAACTTTTTTGTTTATTACGATATGATTACCAAATTATAATAATTGTAGGTAATATCAAATCTTATACCTGAATATGATAAATATCAGTTTACTACAACATCTATCTGCCATAGAAATAGTAGCATATAACATAAAACTTTTTTGTTTCTTAAAAAATCGTTACATAATTTAAACATAATATTACAACAAAAAAAAATATTAAAAAATTTTGGATTGGGTACAATCTATAGTCGGGTGCGTCCGACTATAGACCCTGGCATTCTAGTTAAATTTGTTAATGTTTATCGGAATAGATGGTTTCGAATTATGTTCCTCCGGAGCTCCTCATTGCTGAAAAAATTTTAACAGAAGAAAAAAAATATGTATATGGCTAAGCATACGCATGGGTTGATGTGAAACATGCATTGTTCAATAGCTGCTTTATCTAAATAATATACGTAGAGAGCGAGAAAAAAACAATTTATTCAATTTAATTTAAATATTAACAAAGACATGTATTTTCAATATTTTCATATGTCCCCCGCAAGATTTCACGCATGCCGCAAATTCATTAAAAACCAAAAATAAAACACCAACTCAAAAAATATCCGCCAAAGCATTTGAACCCGGCTCCTCATTTATGCTGGTCAGTGCCTTTACACACAGAGCCAAAAAACCGATGCTTAATTATATGTTTAGATCTAAACTTCACATTAGTTCTTAATATAATATTAGTTCTAACATAACATTAATTTTTAATAACGTTAGCTCCAAATTTAATTTCCCTGTAGCGAGCGAAAATATGTTACACGTCAAAATAAGACACAAGATATTTCACATCAAAAAATTTCACTAAACCATTGCACGGAAACGTAATCTTACTGAACGTCATACCTTGGCCTTGTTTCTTATTAAGTTTGAAAGTTGCATTCAGGGTGCAATGGCTTTGATCAGTTTAAGGTAAATCGTATATGTTACATGCAAATGAGATGGCGATATTGCACTTCTTTTACCAGCTTACAGTCACTGCTTCTATTGACGCCAAAGAGCAGCAGCTTACAACACTCTCACTCGTTCAATATGCCAAAGATCTAGTATTATTTCGTTTGTTTTACATTCCGCTTTGTTGTAGACTGGCGACTTGGCTTAAATGAGAGTTCGTGCCTATAAAACAGAAAAGTAGTTTTATCCTACAGTGAACTGAAAAGCTTTAAAGCATTTTGAAAATCAGACATACTTAACGCACTACAAATTATGAACTATGTTGCGCCGCTTAACTTCTTTCTTTTTGTTTCTGACTCGGAGGCAATCGTGCTTCATATCTTGACAAGCAGTCTTGTGTCGATATAACGAAACTGCTGCCGGTTTGGTTTAATGCAAGTATTGCACCGGACAGCTACAATTAACTTAAAGATAAGATATCCTTTACTTTATGGTTCTCTTATATGTTTCTGATAGAAGTTGTTTATGTTCTAAACTGCATAAAAATGCTACAGAAGAAATGTCAAAAATTTAAGAATACTTGCTAATTATTTTTATTTAAGAAAATATGCTATCACGCAAAACTATGTTTTGACTCACGTTCCAAGCATTCCTACGATCTTAAGTGCTTGCGTATTTAAGTCCGTACTAACAGTTTCAGTTAAAGCACCCACAAAGTGTCGGCAGGAGTCGCTTCGTCGACATTTCGCCCAAGGTCAGATGAATACTGAACGTAAACGTTAACGTGGAAGAGGACAAGCAATTTGACCAGCAGTTAAATTAATGGAGCGTTAGACGTGATGAGAATAATGAACGCGATATGAATCTTAAGGGCCATTGCCTGACTGTGTGCCTAAGCATTTTGTGTTTAAGTTGAATGCGCATGCAAATTTAAAAGATTATTTGGTGATTACGTGTAGTTAAAATTATTCGAAAAATGTTGATTGCATGCATCGATAAGAATTTAAAAGAATAAAAAGCAAGCCTAAAAATGAAGTATTTGATTTTCTACAATTTTTACGCGATTTTCAACAAAAATTTCAATAAATTTATTTTTGTTTTCATATTTTTAGTGGTCGTTTAGTTTTCATAGCATAAAGAAGACGGGAACAATAATCCGACCGTATTTTCGTACTTTGTGTTCAGGTTCCTTTTTTTATTGTAATTCACGAATTCTCTCTTCCTAACACATAGATTTAATGAAGAAAGGTAGTTTTAGGCCTATATTTTAATTTCTTGCATTATTTATTATTTTGTAATTATTTTTAATTTAAATTTAATATTTGTTTATAGTTAGCAAATTAATTTTTTTTGTTAAGTAAATAAAGCGGCTGCTGACCATTATCGTTTATAGCTATGGAACAGACAAGATCTGGTTTCACATGTCGTCTTGCGCATGTGTAATGCGCTACGACAACAGCTCCGAAAATAAGTAAACCTGGAGGCACTAGGTTAGTGTTATCTTTTTTATTTGAATTATTTGGAGTTTGGAGCAACTTTATATTTGAATTAATATTCTAAGTTTTGCTTTACTGAATCTTGAAGTTGAGAGAAAAAAGCTTCTTTTTATGAAAGTTATATGAAAAACACATTTTAAATCTACAGAATTTTAGTTTTGGTTGTTGTAGTTAGTATTAAAGTGAGTTAAAAATACACATACACAAATCAGCTTGTAAGCTTTTTTAACAAACATTTCAAAAATCATCAACAAATGGATCTCGGAAATGGTTAGACCTAAACCACCAAATTTGGCAGGAAGACTCTCCGAATCCGTAGGCATAACGAGTTGATTTTGTTTTTTTCAATATTCAACTTATAACTTTTAGCTGCCATAGCAACGATCGGCCGAAAAACCACATTTACTAACAAAAACCCTTTGGTTTTTCAATATATCGTTACCAAATTTCGAATTTAATTGTTCTGGGAAATATCTAATTAAATACCTCAATATGTGAAATATCGGTTTACTATAACATATAGCTGCCGATTGGCCGAAAAGTTACTTTTACTAAGAAAAACTTTTTTGTTTCTTGAAATAACGTTAAATACTTTTCGCAGACGTAACCCTGCCTTTCTACTTTTTTTGTTGTTTAGAATCCAGTCTAAAATATATAAAAGCCAAACTCATCAATTTTATCCCAGGAAATGAAATAGCTGTTAATCTAAATTATCAAATTTGCAACTACAAACAATTTTATTAACTATAAGCCAATATATTCGTACTCGAATTAATTACCGAAACTGGCAGATGGCTTCGAAATTGAATTTTTATTAAGTCGGAAAGCAAACACTTTCTACACACTTTTATATTTACACAATTCAATTCAAGATTGACAGGTTCATGAATGATTATTGTTTATCATGTTTGTATTTGAATTTTATTTAAGTACTGGATTGTTCTTTTAGCGTCCACATTGTGCAAAGAACCTCTAACAATGCATGGATTATGCACTTGAGTGCATTTTACATAGCCATGGGAATAATCGCCCGACCATTGGTCTTTTTAACGATCTGCTTAGCGAAGCTCGAAGATTGGTGCGGTAGATTAGCAAAGCAAATCCTATTGCAAGCAACCAGCAAGTGCATGAAACTGCATCCGTTATTTTTATTAGAAGTTTGGGCCAATATTTCAGAGGTAGAATTCAATTGTGCGTACAAAACGTTGCATGTTTTACAAAATTGTGCAAACAAACATAATTAGTATCGGATAAAGTGGAATATACAAATTTCAGCAATCCGTAACAAACTAATCCGATTGGCGAATGCACTGCACCCCTAAACAGTTTTCAACTCTGCTCTCGCTGGGAATGCCTACTGCATAGGATTAAAATAGCTGTCGTTTTTTTTTTTTAAATCTTTATAGAATTGAAAGCGCACTTAAATAATTTTATGTGTGGTAATTTCTAAGCAATTTGGTTAGAGAATATTTACCTACCTGTCAATCTGAACAACGTATTTTTTTTTTTCAGAAAACATTTTTATTTCCTCGCATCCCTTTCTGTACTTAAAATGCATTTATTCCAAAATCACTTTTTTTGTAAGTTGTTTCTGCTTCGTAAAAAAATATCTGCAATTTTATTTAGAATAATTCATGAGCTATTTTTTACAGTTGCGGACCATGTTGAAAAAGTAACTAAATTCGATTTAAACCATCTTGGGAGTTTAATATAAAATACAGCTTAAAAAAATATATTTATAAATAAATATAATAGAACAAGTTGAGTATTATGTCCTTCAAGGAGTGTTTTGTTTTGTTCAGCACTGAAAATTCGCCAAAAACTTAGGCGGCACGCTTCAGCTCAAAAGGTGGTTATGTATAAGTCTAACATTGGAATGACAATGCGCGGCAAATAGTCGGCAATCTTGGCTATACCACCAATTTGCACCGGAAAGCACTCGACAACAGGAGTGACTGGCATGCTCTCTCAAACGACGAAGAAACTAAAATAAGAAAAGTTGTACTAAGCCAAGAAAAAAATAAGCATTTTTTCAGACATATCCCGAAAATCTCAGTGTTGATGTGACGGTTCTTCTTAACAAATTGAACATTATCTAATTTTTACAGCAGATTGATTGTATGTTAAAGGAATGTAATTTGTGTGAATGGTCAATATTTCATATTGCAATGGGACTCAATTGAATCAATCCGCATATCACACTTGATTCGTTTGGGCACAATTGGTTCGTGTGTGCAGTGATACTAACAGTGCAACTGAATTCTATTGTTTCTATGTAAATAAGACAATTAACCCTTGGTTGGAACGTTGGAATGAATAATGCAAAAAACTTTCCCAAACAAATCACTGAGTACCAGTACATTTAGTCGACAACAGTCTTAACTAAGTCGTGGACACGAGTTTTCACTAGTCCCATGCAAATTATCGTAAACTATAGCATATATATTTAGTATATTTTCATGAAAACAACACAAGTGCCTAATTGATCGACAGGAAGACCCCATACCACACACCGATGGCTAACCGAAGGTGAAATGCCCATGCAGTTGACCAGACCAGACATAACAAGAGGAAATGCCCGGGAACGGTGAAATTAGAATCACATCCACTTATTTTACATAGTCATAAGCCAGGTCGCCAAGATGTAGAATTAGTTAGAATAAATAGATAATAAAATTTGAGTTAATCGTGAAAACGTTATCTTATCATTTAAATCGGAATAACACCCATAAATAGTCACCCACCCACATATAAAATAAATATTCTCTCACGAATCCTGGACACGGCGAGGAATATCCCAGACTGACCAGATCGTTACATATTGTTGGCACATACTGCTTCTAGCGCCTTTCTATTTTGTGGCACATTTCAATTGGAATTTTGCCCCAGTCTTCTTGTAAAATTAATTCTAGCTGCTGCTTTGATGTCACGTTGTGTTTTTTGACTCTGTCTACGATCCAAATATTTTCTATTGGGTTGATGTGAGGACTCTGTGGTGATTTCGGGAAATATTTTGTGTTGTACAAAACCAAAGTTTGACGTCCAGAGCGGTGCTCGTTGGATCGTTAGCGTAATTTTATTTTGATGTTTATTTTTTAAGAAAAAAGTGATGTGAGCGTTCATTGTCAAACTTTCAATTAGTTTGTTTTTAATTTTTACAATAACCTATTTTTCGAAATTGTAGTTTTAAGGAAACTACACTTGTTTGTAAACAATTGGCAAAAATCTTGTAGAGACATTAATTGGTTGTCTTTTAATTCAATTTTAACATTGTAAGCTGCACCACATAATATTCGTCTAATGTACTATTACCAAATACATTTCAACTCATTGAATTTGTAAATAATTGGGGGTGTAAATATCGCAATTAAAAGATTTAAATTAAATTAACACGAAAGTAACAATAGTTTGCCCTTTTACGAACCATATAGACGCAAACTTGTTTGCAAAAGGTATTTCGGAAGCAAGCTTTTTTAAAAGAGAACTCCAGACTCAGTCGGGATGCTGAGAAAACCAAAATAAATACCAAGTGGTCGAATCAAAACGAGAGTGACAATTATCTAAATATGTATATGCATGGCTTAATGGTTGCTGTCGGTAACAAAGCTATTAGGATCAAATGAGCGAATTTTTATGTTGAAACATAAAAAGGTTGCCAATGAATAAATGCATTTAGAGACAAATTCATTTCCATTTGGTTCTGCTTAATGCGAAAAGGTGGTGACGAAACAAATGAGTGAACGAGAGAATGTACGTACCGTGAATTCTGACAGATGGTTATTTTCAATTTATGTGTTTTTGATCTAACAAGTTGTGTTCAAACTTGAAAGTGCTTTGTAATCATTGCAGAGTGGCTAATTTAAATTGAAAAAGTATTAAGAACTTGTAAAAAGGGGAATACGTAACAATTTTTAGACCAATTGACTACACATATTTGAAAAAAATTTATTGTCACAATATTTTGACATGACCTGAACAGGAATGCCAGAGAAACAACGAAAAATACGACAGACGTTAAGACGTTGGACGCCTTTAATTGAAAAAAGTTCAAATCCAATACTTTCCATTTTTAACTTGGTTCTGTGTAAACGTGTAATATTTTATACATGTATGCGATGTAAGTTTGTAAAATTTAAATGGAAATTATGTTGGTATATTCCCTGGCGCAAATTATCAGTTGCCACATGTTAGTGTGATTTGCGGGTGGAAATTAAACGGTTCCTCACTTCAAGTTTTGCCGCAATCGTTTTTTAAATGCGAGGGTTTAAATTCGTGAAACGACAAATTGTCACGTATACCCTCTGTTTCGATAATAGGCATCAATGCACAATGTGTAGTAAAAAAAATACCCCTCTATAAAAGTTGGTCGAAGTGCAGGAAAGACTATACGGAAGCACTAATTATATGTCGACGAATGCCAACGAAAGAAATGTGTGTGTGGCAAAGCAAGTGTTTTATGGTCGTTCAAGAGGGTGACTAAGTGAGCATGTAATTTCGGGCGATTTAGATTGGTTGGCCGCGCTTTAAGAGTTTGGTCATGGTAAATATTTAAATTGTGGTTCAATGTCATGTAATGATAACAATTGCATTCTTTTTTAAAATATAGGTTATTAAAAGAAACCTATTTTTTTTTAAATATGTTTTTAAAATGAACACTACTATGGTTTTCAAGAAATCATTAAAGCCAAAACGGAAAAACTTTAAAAGTAAATTTTATTATTTTAGATTATATGTAATATTAAAAGTTGGAAAGTTGAAATGAAAATATTACTTAAAGCAAAACCTTAAGAAATACTAGAAAATTTATCGTGCGTGATATAATATTCTCTATTTATATAGCCCATTTCATTTCATTTAGTGTTAATATCAGTTATCAATTTGAAACCATACAACAAACTGAAAACGCTACATAAACACTCCTTTATAAATTGTTCGTTATATCTTAAACCGAGAGACTTAACAAGGCTTTGCTGTAAAATGAAATAATGTAGAGATAAAAAAAAATGTAGTTTTAAGATTTATTTCTTATTAACCCAGGTCATTTCACATGCAAATATTATATTATAGTGTTTGCAATAATTCACACAAGACTTAAATTTTTCACAAAACCGTGGAGGTCATTTATCTGAAGTGAGAAATAATATAATTGAAAAAAAATGTTTTTAATATTTTTTTACATTGTTTTTTAGTAAGACTTAATTTGAAACTTCTGTAAATTTTGAGATACTGAATATCAGTAGCAAAACTGCACGCACTTTGAATTATATTCTATAATTGGGTGATTTAAAAAGTATGTGTGTTTTGTTAACACTAGATGGTTTTGATACCCCTATAACGTACTACACTAATACGATTGTATCAAATAAAAACTTGTTTGAAAGGTGAAATTTTAGGCATAATTTTTTCTAAAGACAGTTCCGTAATTTGACAGTTGTAATTCGTTGCTGGTGTAAATAGTTATATTAAATTGAAATTGAGTGAAATATCTGAATGTGATGCTTTTTATACCCTATATTAAATTAAAGTCGTGCAAATGTATATAAGAAGCAAATGGAGGTGTAACAGACCCCATAAAATATGTAAATTCTTGATCAGCATCGAAAGACGAGTCGATCTAGCCATGTCCGTCTGTATGAACAAACGGATCTTGGAAACGGTTAGACCTACAATCACCAAATTTGACACGTAGACTCTCCCAATCCAAAGACATATCAAGTTTATTTTCTTTTTCGAAATTCGACCTATAACATATAGCTGCCATAGCAACGATCGTCCGAAAAACCATTTTTACTAACAAAATCCCAATTCAATATATCGTTACCAAATTTCGGATTAAATAGTTCTAGGTAATGCCCAATCATATATCTCAATATTTTATATATCGGCTAACTATTTATATCATATAGCTGCATTAGAATGATCGGCCGAAAGACAACACTTACTGATAAAAACTTTTTTGTTTATTAAGATTTCGTTAACAAATTGTATTTAATAATTTTAGGTTATATTATTATTATATTCCTGAATATGACAAATATCTGTTTACTATAACGTATAGCTAACATAAAATCGATCGGCCGAAAAGTAACTTGTTTTGAAGAAAAACTTTTTTGTTTCTATTTTATTGTATAACTAATACAATATAGTAAAGCAAAAAATTAATTTATAGAATATTGGATTGGGTACAGAGTATTCTATATTCGCGTGCTCCCGACTATTGCCCACCCTTTTCTAGTTTATTATAAAACACCCATTAAAGTTTGTGCGGTTTACGATGAGGATGCCGTTCACAACAGTTTTCTCGATTCCGTTCTGGTAATTTTGATGTCAAAGATGCACCCGCTCTGGTCAGCCAGCCACTGAAAAAGTCGATGGAATTTTGAAACTAGTAAAACAACACCAACACGCAAGCTGTCAGAAGATATCGGAGGCATTATACATCAACCACGTGACAGTTTGTAATCATCTGAATAGATGACACTGCTAAAACGCAACTAAATCGAATAATTTTTGAAGCGAATCATTAACGACGTTGAAAAATGGATTAAATACGAAAATAGCCAACGCAAACAATCATTGTCAAAGCCCGGTGACCTACACAAATGACTTCGAAGCCTGGATTGACAGCAAACAAGGTTATGTTGACTGGTGGGATCAGAAGGGAATTGTCTATTATGTGCCGCCTGGTGAAATGGCTAATTCGGTCCTCTGCCGCTCATAACTCGACTACTAGGAATCAAGGAAAAGCGACCATAATTGGCCAACAGAAATGGAGTTGTGTTCCACCGTGACAATGCCAGACCATACACATCTTTAATGACTCCAAAAATTGACGGAACTTTATTTTCAACAGAGGCTTTATCTACTTGACAAATTTTATTACTTGTATATTACAAAAACGAGTTAATAAAACTAAAAAACTACATTAAAATTAATACAACTATATAAAGTGAAAATTAAATTCTTCTCACACTTTAAAATCTCTTCTTACTTGTAGTTTTAATGTAATTACATAGAATTAGATACTTATTTTAATTTAGACTACTAATAGTCGTATTAATTTTAATTTAGTTTGTTTAATTTTTGTAATTAGTGTTTTTTAATCTATAAGTAAATATTTGTTAAGTAGATAAAGCAGCTGTTGACCATTTGGTCGTAGCTGTGGAACAGACACTAGGTCTGGTTTCGTATGTCCTCTTGCTTGGTAGTGCGCTACCACAACGTCTGCGAAAAAAAAAAAAAAAAAAAAAAAAATTGAAAAGTGAAAAGTGAAAATTTTATCTAATTTCATTAAATCTATTAGTAAGAAGAGTTTTTACAGTGTGAGAAGAGGCTATGTTGGAAAATTAATGATAGTTAAAGCTACTACAGTGTCTACAGTGTAATTGTTGCATATTGAGTATAAATAAATTTTTTCATTCAAATTTTCACTTTCATTTTTAATACTTTCTTCTGCTTTTATTAAATTAAATAGCCAAATATTAGGCTTCTGCTTCCTTACAAATCCTTTAGTTAATTTTATTTACTTAAAATATTTCTTTATCCATTTTTATACCCTGTACCAAAATATGGTAAAGGGTATATTCAAGTTAAGCAAATATATGTAAAGTATACATATTCTTGATCAGCATCGAAAAGCGAGTCGATTTAGACATGTCCGTCTGCCCGTATGAATGCATGGATCTCGGAAACAGTAACCCAATCACCAAATTTGGCATGAAGACTCTGCCAATCCATAGGCATAACGAGTTTTTTTCCCATATTCAACGTATAACATATAGCTGCCATAGGAACGATCGGCTGAAAACCCACATTTAGTAACAAAAACCGTTTTGTTTTTCAAGATATCTTTACCAAATTTTGTATTCAATAGTTTAAGCTAATGCCAAATCAAATATCTCAATATTAGGTATTTGATAATTTTAACTAATAGCCAATCATATTATCCCTGAATATGGTAAATACCGGCCGAAAAATGGCTTGTTATAAAAAAAAAATTTTTTTCTTCAGATATTCTTACATAATGAATACAAAATAATAAATCAACAAAAAAATATATTTAGTTTTGGATTGGGTACAGGGTTGTCTATAGTCGGTTATGTCCGACTATAGCCTTGCCTTTCTAGTTTATTTATATTTTAATTTATTTACTTAATTAATTTGGGCTTGCTGTTACGTGAAGTGTAAGAAGACACTCGATGATGCCACCGCTTCGGTATCGAGTAGGATTTGCGATAATCATGCAAATGTCCCTTGTGCCGACCAAAACGGTAGAATCGTTGACAGCATTGCCAAAAATAATGACTTACGCTGGTCGTGTCCCGAAAGCCGCCCTTCGGAAATTATTTTTTTCAAATTTGTCATGTATTCACGTAATGTCTTTTCGGATTTAGTTGAGGATTATAAACGGCTTGATGAAAAGCTACAAGTTTATGAAAAATCTTTTGAGGAGTACAAATGTGCTGATTTGTCTCCTAATCGGAAGAAGATCAAATCTTCTAAAGAAAAAGTACCTTCGAATGGTGACCAAGTGTATTCAACTCCTATGTCAGTTTCTCCTCCAGTTTCTATTGTTACGGCAGATAATACAGTTTTTTCTACTCCTGCTATTTGTCAAAATTTCTTCCATGTCTTTCTCAAGTTGTCAAGTTGTCGTTCCAGTACATAAAGCTATCTTTGCCTCCCGATTGGCCATTGAGACTACGGAATGCGATGTTAATCATTACATTGTTTCTTAATAAAAATCTAATCCTAAATTGCTTAAGCCCGACTTTTGGACTAATAATTGTATTGTGCATGAGTATGATTATAAAGATCGGAATAAAGCTCCACCTATTGTAGCAAATTTAGTTCCAGCACCAAAAAAAAAGCAAGAAATGTGTCAAAACAGAAAAAAAAGTAATTAATTCTCAACTGTCCACTTTATTGGTATCGTTTCAAAACTTTAGAGGAATTAATTCTAAGCTTAAATGGTTATTTCTTGGTAGCTTTTCCTTTGATTTTGATATAATTGTTTTTGTTGGAACCTGGCTGCGTCCAGAAATTCTTAGCTCAGAAATTTTTAATATCAGTTTTGTAACTTTTAGGAGAAATCGATCTGCGAGAGTTGGGGATGGTTATCTGAATTCTGTTAGATGGTCTCCATATACTGATAAAGTACCCAACCGATATTCTCATAATATTGAGTTTGTTTGTCGAAATGTTTCTGTTAACAATTGCAAAATATTTTTAACTTGTTCTTGTATTCCTTCTTCGTCTGATGATATAATTTACACTGGTCATGTCGAGTCTATAAAATTTGTCCACTCTCTTATCCACTCCTCTGACTATTTATTAGTCATGGGTGATTTTTATCTCCCGCTAGTCTCTTGGTCCCCTTCTGATCTTTCAAATTCCCTTATATCTAGTTCTTTGTGAAATTTTGTTGATACAATACTAGATGTTTCTCTTGAGCAAATATGTAAATTGTATTTCGAATTGCATGAATCGTACAATTGACTTAGTTTTTACAGATCACTCCACAAATTTTTCGTTGCGTAGGTCTAATCCGTTATCTACCCCTGAGGATAGTAACCACCCCACTCTTCAGGTAGAAATTCATTTGAAAACATCATCATTGAATTCACTTATTTGGAAGGCTAGTAAATCTTTTTGTTTTAGAAAAACTTTAACTATTTTGGTAGTTAACTAGTTTCTCTTAAATAATGATAAGTATACTTTAAATTCCATGATATCGATGAAGCTGTGCAGTTGTTTAATAAAACTTTACTAAAATTTTTCAATAAATGCATTCCTAAAGATACGGTTTTCCCTGAGTCTAATAGACCAGCATGGTTTTCCAGAGATTTAAATCGGTTAAAAAAACGTATTTTTGATAAATTTAAACGTATCGGCTTGGCAGTTGATTACGCAAATTACACTGTCTCGCGCTATAATTTTAACAACGCGGATAAATCTTGCTATAATTCGTTCTTTAATAACGTTAAATTGAATATTAAACGTTATTCTACATCGTCTAACGCTCTTACCTCCATTATGAATCAAGGTAATGTTGAGGGATGTAGTAATATTGATATTTCGAACTTATTTGCCAATTTTTTTCAAAATAAATTTAGTGATAGTTCTGTCTCACTTAGTTTTTATCACGACCCAAGTACAGGGGCTTGGTTACAACCTCTTGCCTCTCCACAAAAAAGCTAGTAAAAGGGATATCTCAAATACACAAGGTATTGCTAAGCTATGCGCAATACCAAAGTTGCTAAAAAATATAATTAATGATCGGCTTCAGCATTATATTATTGAAAAAATTGAGTATTTCCCAACATGGCTTCTCTAAAAATCGATCAGCAGTTACCAATCTTATGGAGTTTACTTCACTTGTTCCTGGTGAATTTGCTCGTTAGTTTCTTTCGGTTTTAATAAAGCATTTGATAGTGTTTGCCATTCGTTGCTTCTTACTAAGCTAGATAGATTTGGCTTTTCGCCTAAACTTGTAATGTGGATTGGTAGATATTTAAGGCGTAGGTCCCAAAAAGTTTTATTTAATGGCTGTGTTTCTAAAAATATTTATGTCCATTCTGGTGTCCCACAGGGCAGCCACTTAGGTCCTTTGCTTTTTAAAATTTGCATAAATGACCTTCCATCGGTTATTAAGCATTCTCATGTGCTTATGTTTGCTGATGATGTAAAACTTTGTTTTACTCTAGATTCTCTTCATAATCAGAGTCTTCTTCAAGAAGACCTCGATCAACTTTCCAAGTGGTGTAAGGATAATTTTCTTTATCTAAATTGTGATATATGTAAAATAATGTTTTTTTTCTCGTATTAAACCTATGTTGTATTCCTTCTCCTTAAATGGTATCACTCTTACACGTGTTTACGAATTTATCGACTTAGGTGTTTTGATGAGCCAGAAACTTAACTTTAGTTCTCACATTCTCATGACTACTAATAAAGCTAGAGGTGTTCTTGGCTTGGTTAAGAGATGGTCTAAAGAATTTAATGATCCTTATAACACCAAGCAGCTTTTTACTTCCGTATTAATAATAACCACTATCGTACCACGCTGCGTAAGTTAGTTTTAAATACTGTAAGCTTTAAGGTAGCTTTAACTTCTAGATGTAAGTAAATATGTCAATGACGAAACGTTCAGTCATATTGACTATAATCTTCAGAAGTGGGCACAAGTTTTTCGCCAAGTTAAACATATAACGACATAATGGAGGATACAGTTAGCGCGCATAATTTTACATACAGTGAGTGTCAGCTTATTTGATGCAGACCAAAAATTTTTGTTTAAGCCCAGTTATCTCTGAACCAAATGAGTTATCGAAAAAACTAAAAATGCAGTTTTGTAGAGCACAGTTTTTTCTTTAAGATTAGTGTTTTATAAATAGTACGTATTCAGTTTATCATTTTAAAAACTATGAAAAACAAAAAAAACAGCCTTTTCAAATCGTGCAGCTTATTTGATGCAGTTTACTTTTTGAGCTTTTGATACCGTTATGTCTCCAAATATGAAGCACATGGTTTCACTATGTGTTTGGATAGAATATTCAATTGGTTTTTGTTCAATTTTAGTTTGATAGAGTCAGTTCAGAAGTGAGGATATACAAATATAAAACATGGGCCCACGCACTACAATAGAACAAAGAGAATTGGTCATTCACCACTTCAAACAAGGAAAAAGTCAGCGGTTAATAGCTGAAATCGTTAACTTATCGTCGTCTACGGTCCAGCACATAATTGAGCGATTTTTAAAGGAGAATAGAGTGAAGGACAAGGGCAGAAATCCGCCAAATAAAATTCTTAGCGTCAGCGATGAAAGGGTAATCCTGCGAG
>JBAMBQ010004660.1:0-17049 GCA_037044495.1 Stegana nigrithorax | reverse complement strand
GTTGGGGCTTACTCTGCGTACGGGCCTGGTCTTTTTTCCTGTCTTCCCTAATCTTTGTTTTTTCCTCAAGGTTACGGGCATAATTTGTAGCAAACGCATACCTTTCATGGTTTGACTCTACCTCCTGTGCCAAGGCCAGAGCAGACGGTAGGTCCGGCGGTTGATTGGAGAATAACACATCAGTCAAACCTCTCTTGAGGCCAGATATGAAAACGCGAAGTGCATCTTTCCTGTACTTCTCATTCATGCATCGTGCCATTGCAGCATCGTATGTCATGATTGTTTTATTAGTGATGAGGGATAGTTTCTTTTCTACCTCATCGTAGTATTGGGCCAATGTTAAATTACCCCGCCTCAGTGTAGCCAACTCTTGTTCTAACACATGGACGGGTCGCTTGTCCGAATAGGTGAAATCTAACCGACTAACTATTGCCTTAAAATTTAACACTGTATTGAATGAAGATAACACTGCATCAGCGTTTCCTCTGATTTTGTTTCTAATTATCGACACAGCCTGATGGTGCTTAGTGCTACCTACGTGTCTTTCGAAAACCTTATAAACGGCCTGGCGCCAAGATACATATTGCTCTTGGGCTCCATTGAATTCTGGCAGTGACTTGACAGCATCCAATGATTCACCGCACCTCACCCCATCAACTAATTCAATTTCTTTATAGACTTCTATGTCGAATTGAGGGGCTCTTACTTGTGATACTTCTTGCGTCAGATCATTGAGCTTTCTTTGCAGCTCAACATTCTGTGCCACCAGGGCATTTCTTGTGTTTTCCATTTCACTTCTATGTTGTGCTAGTGCCTGCTGCAAGGCCGCATTAATATACTCTTGTAGTTGTGCTGGGTCCATTTTTATTTTACGCTTTTGTCTAAATTCTCCTACCTTCTCTAATAGTATATCAATGGCGCAGTCGTTAAATTTTTAGATTACCTCTTCTAGTTCAATGCCACTCATAAATGCACTTATTTCCTCACTGTTCTTTGCGAAACCTTATTGGTTACTTATTTCTACGACAATTATCAATGAATTTTTTAACGCACTTGAAATTTGTCTTTTACTTTATTTCACCATCAATGAATTTTTAACGCACTTGAAATTTATTTTTTACTTTATTTAACACTTTTATCAAATTGAAACTGAACGAAAAATTCACTTACATGTTTCCTTAATTTATGTTAGTGTTCAGCTTCACTGTTGACTTCACGGATGATCTTCTCTCTGGTTGTCGTCCGCTCGCCTGTTGTTGGTTGTTGGTTAATTTTTACCACGCTGCCCAAGAGCTTTGTCTGGCGGCTCTGGTGACTTAAAAATGCGGGATTTGTTTTTTTAAAATTTCTTAAAATTTTCTTGATTTTTATAGTGAGCTGGAGGGTCCCGTAGGAATCGCAGTTCAATGTTACTTGTTTATTTTTTGGTAATTTTTTACACTTGTTGACCACGTCAACTTGTAACTTTTTGTAGCACACACGTTACTTGTATGCCCCACGTTGGGCGCCAATTAATAAGTTTAAGATCAGGACACTTGCCCGTGCGGCTAAGTGTCGGTTTTTAAATAATAACTTGGAGACGGTTTTTTGTATGTTAGCAACGATGCTGAACACAATTTATTAAGTCTTGTTATATTTGTTACTGCCCTGCAGACTGCTAGGTGACAGCTCAAGCTTAACATCAGAACTGAACTGATTCTAACATACAGAAGTTTTATCAAGCCTAAGTTGCTGGAGTTGTTGTCCCAAATACTGCTGACTCTGCAGCGTGTGCAAGATTGTCCACAACGAAGTTGCACTTTCAGCGCCTCGAGTTACCACTTGAGTCCGTTGCTTACGCATAATTGCTGACCAACGGTTTCAGCGCCTCGAGTGCGGTCTCGAGTTACCACTTGAGTCCGTTGCTCACGCATAATTGCTGACCAACGGATTCTTTATGGCGTGATGTTAACTTATATTCGCTCCAAATGATGTCATTTAAAACATACTGTTATATTTTTGTATATTCTGCAAAAAAGGCTTTGATTGTGGTTCCTGACCAGAAAGCAATGATGCTCGTGGCTCTGGTGGCGGTGTCAATTGTGGCAATTCCACTTTTCCACTTGCACAGCATAATCCTAGCTGTTCATGTGGAAACCTCAAAGCATTACAATATTGACAAACAGTGCTCATGGTTCCGAAGTCGATCTGTACATCCGCTGCGTAATCGATCAATGGATCAAATAGAAATAGTTTTGAGATATCATAATTAAGCTTTAACAACTTTATCACGAATACTTCAAAAGTTTTGAAGTGCCCTTTAAAATTTAAATGCTCACAACAAAATATGAGAAGCAGCATTTCGTTAAATAAAGAAGCAAATAATAATATACAAAGTAAGTAGTTGGTCGCTTATGGCTTGCGCTCTCTTTAGTTGCGCTGAGTGTACGACCGTCAATTGTGGTGGTTGTTTTGCGTTCTGCGCTCTCAATTGTCTAGTTGCGCATTTGCCTGTTATGAGATCGTAAATTATGTGTTGAAAATACTTAATTTTTTGCAAACATAATTTAACGAAATTTATAAAAATTGACTTCACCTAATTTTTTAACCGATTTTAATGAAAAAAAAAAGTAAATCGTACAAACCTTCTCCAGGAAAATACGAACACAACAAATGAAAAAATCAGCCCAATCGGTCAAAACGTTCTCAATTGCTACATGGTCAAACAGATTTTGCCAAGCATTTTTATAAATATGTATAGATTAAACATGCATGGGTGATATGAGTCTTCGTCATTAACTGCAGAATCGAATTTTAGCTAAATACACAGTAAAGCCTGTAACATTTTTGGCAACACTGATACTAATGGTTAAAAAAGCTGTGCGATTTTATCGCATGCGATAACGCCGCATCTAAAATAAATGTTGCGAAATTTTTTGACTGCCGGTTTTCGGTTGTTTATTTTGTTGTGGATGGTATTGTCACAAACAACGAATATTGTGCCAAAATTGTGTAGAAATGGATGCTTAACGCAAAAAGAAACTATAATTAGCTGTTTTACTGTTAGCAGCGCAATAAAAATATATTGAAATGGTGTAATTTTATTCAATAACACAAACTAAAATTATTCAAGAATTACTTGTGGCTGACGAACTCTACGATTTTTTGTTCATCCACATTGTTTTGTAGTAAATAGCTGATTGTGGAATCTAAAAATATTGTCAATGTTGTCGCACTTTGGGCAGACTCCAGGTTAGCACCTCCAAATTCGCTCACACAAATTGTTTTGTGCCACTATTTTCGAAATTGCAAAGAGCTGCGAAATTTCTCTCTCACTTCAGTACGAATTTCTTTTTTCGCGCGATTTTTTCGCACGTCTGTTTCAGCGGTAAGTGCAATTTAAAATCTACTCGGCTTTTCGAGTAAGTATTGAATAAAATAATCGGTGCCAAAAATACTCGGTATTGATTTAAAAGCAGTTACTTGTCGGAAGTAGTTAGTTGATGTGAAACATCTCTGCTAGTGGTAAATAATAGAGGTGTCAAACTATCGATGGTCACACCATCGATAGTTTTCGATATTATTAAAAAAACTATCGATATTATCGCGATAGTACCGTTAAAGAAGAAATGAAAAAAATAAATCTTTAATGGAACCTGCAAAAATATTAATTATATGTAATATGGACTCATTATGCGTTTACACAACTGTGGTGTATCAGCTATCAAATTTTCTTACCGTCAGCCATCTCGAAAACTGTATTAACAACACGCCTTCAGCACTACATGCACCACCCGCACAATTAGCACTACCTGCTTAATCAGCACCACCACCGAAAAAATGTAAAATTGCACAAAATTTAACTTTTTAACAAGTAGAATTTTCGGAGGGGAAATTACCTGCGCATCGAATGTTCCATAGAAATTTTAGTGATGAAGTTCACAAGGTTACATTACAAAGCGACTATCGATAGTATTTTAAAACCATCGATAGTGTTTGAAAATTAAAACTATCGATACTATCGATAGTACCATCGATAGTTTGACACCTCTAGTAAATAAGAAGAAGTTAATTAGGGAGGCAAACACGTTTTTGAAGAAATTGGGTATTTTTCTTTCTTGTAATGAGTGACGATAAGCAACAAATCAATCAAACGGCACACAAAAGTCTACTAAGTTGTATTAGTAGTTTAAACCCAATTCAACACGTTAGAAAGTCAAGTCGAAATGAAACAAAAAATCAGAATGAATTTCTGTTGAAAAAAGGCACAACGACTCTGATAGACAACATATCGCATAGATCTGTCAGTATAAATAAAATCGTGAAATTACTTAAAACTTCTAAAAAACATGTAGACACCAGCAAAACCATAAAGAATGTTCTGTCTAACAAGAAAGTACTGAGGAAACCACTTGAGAAATCAGCAGCTGATCGGATCAAACGCACCATTGGATATGATATTAATAAGAAGAAGCTCGTGCGATGGGATGCTGCCGTTTCAAAATTTCGTTCATCAGAATCACAAGTAGGAATGCTTGTAATTGATGTATAACTCAAATAGTCTTATATTCTTTTTTTCAGGTTTTCCCCTTGGAAACAGAAAAGATTTACGTCAACACAGGTGCAAATGCATGTCCACTGAAAATCAGTTTAAGGACCGACCTGGCAAAAAGTTTGGCTACGGCTGATGCTAAGTTAAAATTTTTAAAAAAAGAACATGTAGTTAATAATAAAGAAAAAATCTGGCAGAAATATGAACCCGATGAAGTAACAAAAAAATTAACCAAGGATGAAATAATAACCAGGCGTAAGGAACTGGCTTATATAAAAATGAGGGAATCACAGAAATCGGCTAAGGCGCGTCTGCAAAATAAAATTAAGTCGAAAAAATACCATAACCTGCTGAAGCGTCAAAGAATGTTACAGCAAATACGAGAGTTCGAAATACTTCAAAAATCAAACCCGGATGCAGCACTTGAGAAATTGAATGCTCTGGAAAAGAGCCGCGTAATCGAGCGTGCAAGTCTGCGTCATAAGAATGGAGGAGTTTGGGCAAATAATTTGCAAATGCGCGCCAAATACGATAATAAACTACGAAAAGATTTAGCGGAACAACTTGCAATGAGTCGACAGTTGACAGAACGGAAGATTGAAGAAGAAGAATTCGGAGAACACATCCAAAATGAAGAATTGTCAATTAGAGATAAAAATTTGGAATATGATCCATTCAATCCATGGACCAAATCAGAAGCTGTAATCAATGGTAAAACAGATGCTGAAGCAGAAATTGACAATTCTCATTGGCGCTCTTATTGGATATTACGTAATGGGCAAGAAAAGCTTTTGGATGAGCCCCATTCCAAAAAAACTATAAAAATTGAAAGTGATCCACTTAAAAAATGTAAAACAAAGTCAAAAAGTAATTGTATTAATAAGCATTTAAAAAAAGCTCAAAATACAATTGAAAATGATTGGAAAATTGAAGAAGTGCACAACATTGATGGTATTTTCAGCAACAAAGAGGCTCATATTTCGGATGAAGTAGATAAGAGTTTTTCAAATCTATCAGCGAAAGCCAAATTCTGTAAATCTACAGTTGAACAAACGAGAAGTAAGAGGACAAAATTCAGTTTAAAAAATCTGAATGATTTGTCATTTAAGCAAGCAGTACAAACTTCAGACTTAGATGATGTTTTGAATCCTTTAAAGGATAATCAAAGTTTAAGTCAATTAGCAACGAAAAATTGTAAACCCGCTGCTGAACTTTCTTCAATTACAGAAGACGGAAACCAGAAAGAAAACTCTTCAAATAATAAGACTCTTAACTCAATTGATGAAAGTAACTTGGCCACAGTCAATTTAAAACCGCGTTTAGATCTTTTACACGCCTTTGGTGATAATCTAATTGAAACTGACATTGTAACAAATATAGAATTCAATGACTCCTACGAGCAAAAGTTAACCATCACTCATGCATTCGAAGATGATGATATTAATGCTGACTTTGAAATGCATACAACTGGAAAAACTGAAACAAATTCCAAAATTCGATTGTCAATGCCAGGTTGGGGCTCTTGGACTGGCATTGGTACCATTGACAAAAAAAAAAACGAGAAACGAAAACCAAATAGTATGATTTTGAATCTAAAATCTGAGAAGCATAACTATAAAAAGGGTTTATTTATTAACGAAGATTCAAACAAACTTCTACGGACTCATTTGGTTTCAAGTATACCATTCCCATTTACTTCACTTAAAGACTATGAAGCGAATAATAGAGCATCTATTGGGCGTAACTTAGTGCCCGAGTCTGCTTTTCGCATGCTAACTCGACCTGACATTATTACTCGCAAAGGTCAAGTTATTGAACCAATGAATGAAACCAATTTGGTTAAATCTGATAAACCGTTTATATAATTTTTCTGTTCACTAGAAAAAAAAATAAAATTTTATTACAAAATGTGGAACCATTCTTTTTCCTTCAAATTTTAGTGACAGTCTTCATTCGTTTCTGCCATTCAACTAGGGCTGGTGTCAGCTCTCTGACTGTAATGGACGTTAGCCGTATCAAACTGCTGTAAACGCCAATGTCTGCAATGGACAGTTCGTCTCCACCAAAATACTTCCGCTTTTGAAGGTGGTTGTTGAGAGCGTGTACCATTATCACTCTGTTTTTAGCAGTTGTACAACGAAGCAGTTGGTAGCAAATATCAAGCACAGCATCAATTTCATTACAAAGTGATGAATCCTCATATCGGTACTCGGCGGGACCGACACGACTCATATAGCGTATTACATTTATCTCGCCATAAATAGGCAGATACATCGTCGGCGAACTTATCATCTCGGTATGTTCACCTAAAGTAGAAATTATTAACTCTATGCATACATAAGAAAAACCACTAACGCATTACAATTTTTCCATATAAGAGTGACATTTATCTTAGGTTTTGATTTATCAATAATAATAGACGAATTCTTTATATTTCGTTCGAATTCACGTGCAGCTGACCCAATATCCGTCATAGTGGAGTGTGTATATGTTTGCACATCAATTGTAAATAGTTTTTCCCATGCGTTTTTTAGCGCTAGCAACGCGTAAGGTATAAAATCCGGATGACCGTTGATAACTACATCTGGTAATGGCCCCTGCAAGCAATGTAAAACGTTACTTTTATAAATAAAAATTTTAAAGAAGTATAACTGTCTAAAAAAAGCAGTACACTAGACGCTCAAAAATTCGATCCACTTGGTTTTCGGGTAGTTTGAATTTTAGTTCTAATTTCTGCACATTTTTTATCCATATAAAAAATAAGAGAAAAATATATTAGTGATTAATCACTAATAAGTTTTATTGTTTAAAGTATTGATTTTTTGTTTTTGTTATATATGACACCATACCATTACGGAAGGTTAACAAATTTGTCATGTGATTATTTCCAACTGAAGAATTATTTTTACACCAATTTATTAAATTATTGATACTTTCCATCGCTGTCGAATGTAAAACTACTGTTATAGTGTCATATCATCGTCGCTGTCGT
The DNA here is from genome assembly GCA_037044495.1 of Stegana nigrithorax. Classification (NCBI taxonomy): domain Eukaryota; kingdom Metazoa; phylum Arthropoda; class Insecta; order Diptera; family Drosophilidae; genus Stegana; species Stegana nigrithorax. Next base: position 9,526 of record JBAMBQ010004660.1, on the reverse strand, counting down.
ATTGGTCAGAGTCTCAATTAAGTAATTTAGACCAAGCGTTCTTTAATACTTTTTGGGGCAACTCAACCTCAAATAGATTTAAGTGATTTCGTATATTGATGGTATTTAAGCGGCTACGCCTTTTTCATTTTTTTCTGTTAAAGCAAAATACGAAAATAAAAAAAAAAATAAATAAATAACTAGAAAGGCAGGGCTATAGTCGGGCGTAACCAACTATAGAAAACCTTGTACCCAATCCAAAACAAAAAAAATTTTTTTTTTTAGTAAGCCATTTTTCGGCTGATTGTTCCTATGGCAGCTATATGTTATAGTAAACCGATATTTATCATATTCAGGAGTATGATTGGATATTACCTAAAACTGTCAAATCCGAAATTTGGTAACGATGTCTTGATAAACAAAAAAGTTTTTCTCAGTAAAAGTTGTTTTTCGGCCAATCGTTCCTATGGCGAATAAGAAGATTTACTGAGAAAAACTTTTTTGTTTATTATGATATCGTTACCAAATTTTGGATTTAATTATTTTAAATAATAATAATTATATTCCCGAATATGATAAATATCGATTTACTATAACATATAGCTGCCATAGGAACGATCGGCCGAAAAATGCCTTTTACTAAAAAAAGAAATTTTTTTTTTTGAGATCCTTACGTAATGAATACAAAATATTAAATCAACAAAATAATATATTAATTTTTGGACTGGGTACAGGGTTTTTTATAGTCGGTTACGACCGACTATAGCCCTGCCTTTCTAGTTTAGTTATCAACACAGCCAAATTACTTCAAAGCAGGCAAAATTTCTTTTACAACAACTTGGTGTGTGAAAAAAGTGAAAATATTTAATAATGCCAAAAATTACTGTTTCCCACAATCAGAAAGTGTTTGGAAATGGAGCATTAGTATTTGCAAAATTACGCGGTTACGAGGCTTGGCCCGCCAGCGTAATATGCAGAAAAAGAAGCAAGCAATACAAGATTAAATTTTGCACGGTAGAAACGTCCGGTAGTGTAATGGAACAAATCTTCATGATTACATCAAAACGAAGAGCCAATTTATCACTCCAGTAAATATGGCGCATAAAAAATTTTTCAAAGAAGCGGTGGACGAAATAGAAGCTGCGTTGTTGAATGAAAGGTCGACGCAATGCGATGATGGTGTGCAAAAACATCGTCAACGTCCTCCGATGCTGGCATTGTTGAAAAGAATGTGAACATAAATGTTAAAGCTACTCAACGAATATTGCAAACTATTGAAAGGGATTTCAATACTGCCATCGCCGACATGGCAAGTTTAACAGAAAACTTCAAAAGAGGCAAGAAATTCCACCAATATAGAAATGAAAAGAGATTATTCCCTGCTATAAAATTGCTCCGAGAGGAATATCCCCATAAATTTATGAAAATGGTTAGGATGCCTGTCAACAAATTCGACAAACTGGTGGAATTAATTTATGATAAAATAGCAACTACTCGGGCAGTGAGTTCCAGTATCACGGCTGAGCAGAAGCTAATTATAACGTTATTTTACTTGGGAAGAGTAGTAACAATCGAAGATATGGTGAATTACTTCTTTCTATGTTGGACTACGATAAAAAGAACAATGATGCTTGTGCTCACCGCAATAATTGAAGCGCTGCCCATAATAACACTGTCAACTCCCGACGAATGGCAGCAGATTGCGGAACTGTTCGAACAGAAATAGCAGTTTCCAAACTGCGTGGGTGCCATAGACGGAAAGCATGTTATGATACTAAAGGCGAAAAAAAATTGCGACCATTTCCTCAACTATAAAAGGTTCCGCAGTGTGGTAATGTTGGTCGTGGTTGACGCCAACTACAAATTGCTGGTGGTGGAATTTAGAGGCGTTGGCGGTCTCAGCGACGCCTCTATTTTCCAAGGCAGCGATATTATCGAAAAATTCGACGTCGGCAAACCACAGCCAAGAGAACTGGATGGCACTTTAATGCCATACGTCTTAATTAGCGATAAAGGGTAATATTAATAATAACATTATACTTACATTACTACTCACTATGTAGAACTCAACTACACTACTATTTCATTGAACAAAGCTGTATGTACGTATTTTACGTGACAAAATTGAAATAAATTGCTGAATTTATACTAAAAATACTAACCTCACATAGGCCAACGTTCATATGAATGTCTTGACAACCGTTTGTCGCATAAATATTGGTTTGATCGCAAATACTTAGAGTTGCGCGAATGTGTGCCATTTGATCCTTGAGGTCCTCGAGTTGCTGAAGAACCTTTTTCTGCCTTAACGTCACTATTAAAGCATCATTGGAGTTCTAAAAGTATATATATAAATATATATATATTTGTCTCATTTTTTTTAATTTTAAACATTATTTTGCTTGCGCTGATTCCCATTGATTATTATACATAGTAAATTGTTTGGAACGGAAACGCATTGGAGGGTTAACAAGATTTTCAATAAAACATGAAACTTAGATCTTATATACTGCACAACTTTAACCTTGATAATTTTTTGTATTTGAGATCCCAAAAAATCCAAATCTAGTGCACACGCGCCAGCCTCCATAACAAGCAGAGACGATACCACTTTTAATGAGATGTTGCATTTCTGATGGTTGTTTGTCTTTAATTGTGATCAATTTTTCGAATACTCAAAGTTAAATATTAGTTTGTATTCCCATTGATTATAAATAAAACTTACACTATCGATTGCATCATCCGAAACACACGTGTTTTTTATTTTGTACATACAAGTAGGCAGCTTTATGTCGAATTGTGGCAGCAATATTTTTACCTCATACATTCCGAAGCGCCTTTCTCAGCTACTTTTTTTCAATAAACTGAATTAAATTGTTTTTGTTTAATACGGTAACGCAATTTTACATAATTAAAAAAGCATTTACACTAGCGTTGTCAAACAATACTACTATCGGTAGTATCGATAGATTTAATTTTCCATCACTATCGATGGATTTAAAAAACTATCGATAGTTACTTTACATAGTAAACTCTATCACTGGCATTTATCTGGAACATTCGAAGTGCAGGTAATTTCCCTCCAAAAATTCTTTTTGTCAAAATAGTTAAATTTGGTGCAATTTTACGTTTTCTCGCTGGTGGTGGTGCTGATTGTGGGGGTGGTGCTGACGGAGTGGAGAGAATGTTCAGCAAAGCTGGGCTTACCGTTTCAAAAAAAGATGTGTAAGCCTATAGTACTTGAAGAATTTTGTAAGTTGCAAGTAGTTATGCTCTCAGCATATTTTTTGTCAATTAATGTATTTAAACTTTCATTTGATTATGTTGTTATTATAATGAAGTCATCTGGTCTGATATTATATATATTTGTGGTGAACGGACGTGTCAGAGTTGCGCTCCGCAAATATCTAAAATTGTATAGTTAGCATCATCTACAAAACGAAATCAAGTGACCTACCTTGGACCGAAGGAAAGCCCGGTGCTTGTGTGTTGATAGTCGGCGCTCTGGAGGATCTGTTTTCATATTGTTTTCGTTTTCTGCAAAGAAATAAATCATTATTACAACAACGAGGTAATAAATCCAAAAATTACTTACCACTATAATAGCGGCACTTGGATACGTTCCCAAGCCAATCAGCTGTGTGATCGGCTATCAATTAAGATAATAAGGTCATCACTGTTGCACATCACTCGGCGGTCGCCCGCACAAAATCATCCCTGTTATGTCAGTAGCTGGGCTGATACCTACCAACACTGTTCGATCATTGATGATTTAGTATAAGGTCATCTGCTCGACAAAATAATAGAAGACAAGGAGGTCATCAGTTAACTGATCATGAGCCTTGCCCGAACTCCACCAACGGACGGTGGTCAGAATGACAAAGACATCATCCGAGAACTTAGATATGCAAATCAAATTCTCAACAAAAAATTACAAGAAATGGCAGCCGTCTGCACCAAGCTTCAAAGTGAAGTCGCCAATATGCAAGCACAAAGCAATAACGCAAAAGTTAAAAGTTAAAGTAGCCATAGAAGAAGAAGAATACCAAACTGTCGAAAAAGAACTAGCCCGTGAAACTGATTCTTAACCCCCACCAATTATTATATTTGGCAACCTAATGTATGATCAAGTCTACGACATACTCAAAAAGAATTCAAAGACTGACTTTACTGTCAAACTTCTCAACAAAGGTATTTTTAAAGCAACAACGTTTAGTGTTGATAACTACAGGAATGCCACCAATGTACTAACGTCCTCTCAAACTCCGTGGCGCAGCTACGAAAACAAACAGCTACGGCCTATAACAGTTATGGTTAAAAACTTAAGCAGAATATGCGATGCTGGGCTAATTGTTGGCGACCTTAAAGCTCAAGGTTTTAAAATCATTAGCGCTGTAAACAAACTTACATGGCTAACTTTTGAAGCATCAGAAGACAGAAACAAAATTTTTATGATAAAACCCATACTAGTTTAGTATTGTGTCAATTGAACCAATTTGTCTAACAAAGCTAATACCACAATGTAGACTATGTCAGTCACTTGGACATTCAAAAAATTATTGCGGTAAACCAGCAAGATGCGTTAAATGCGCTGGTAAAAACAAAACCGATGAATGCGAAAAACCAGCCTCTCAACAACCCAAATGCTGCAACTGTGGCGAATAACACCCAGCCTACTACAGAAAATGCGCCATCGCAAAACAACTTCAAATACTAAGAAACTGAAACAGTTGTGAGAAAACCAGTTTGTTTTGACAAGCCCAGCTACTCAGCAACATTGAAGAACAGAACTAACACGGAAAAGATGGTAGAACAAGATGTATTAGCGTAAAGTCTAGCAAAACTGAGCGAAACTGAGACGCACTTCACGAACCAGTCATATATCAGCTTCAAAAAAATTTTTATATATCACACCACCCATCCAAGTAACTGTACACGCGAAGGAGCCGCCGTTATTGTAAAAAAAACGTTAAATCATTTTACTGATGGTCATGTCAGCACTGACGAATTCCAGGCTGTTACAGTTACAATGGACGCTGCAAATAAATTATCCTTCACAGCTGTCTACAGCCCACCGCGTCACAACATCAAATTCCACTAGTGCAAATCGCTAATCAGCGAACATTCAAATCGGTTCATAATGGGTGGCGTCTATAACGCGAAACATATCAACTGGGGTTCAAGACTCACAACTACAAATGGTAGGGAGCTTATGAAAGCAATCACAGAATCGGGCTGTACAATTCTCTCTTCAGGAAAGCCAACCTACTGGCCAACAGACTCGACCAAGGTGCCTGACCTTACAGATTTCTTTATCGCTAAACATATCCCTCTAAGCAAAGTGCTGATAGAGGATGGCTACGAAATTAATTCTGACCACTCGCCTGTCTACCTAACCGTTTTTGAACACGCTATCGTCAAAGAGCCCACTTTATTTATCAGTAATAAATACACAGATTGGCAAATGTTTCGTCATGTTGCAGATGACAAATATTAACCTATCGGAAAAAATCACAGCAACTAACCAACTAGAAAAAAAAGTTTTTGGATTTACCAACACGAACAGGCGGCCTGGCGCAGTACTCCTTTCTCTAGTAGCAATCAACGTTGTCAGAAGCTTCCACGTGAAATTCTTGATCTAATTAAAAAAAAAATATTCTTCGAAAAAAATGGCAACTATCGAGATACCCAGCTATAAAAACACAAATAAACTATCTGACAGCCAATATATGCATATTGATACGAAAATTTAGGAACGGCCAGTTTGGTTCGTACCTGAAAAGTTTATCGTATGAACGAAATACAGACTATTCACTATGGAAATGTACAAAACAACTAAAACGGCTGATGGTGCAAAGAACACCAATTAAAAAAGCTAATGGATCCTGGGCTAGAAGTGACAGCGAGAGGGCTGAACAATTTGCCAAACATTTTGCTGACATTTTTGCCCTCAACAACACGACGAATTGCTTAATAAGTAATAACCACCAAATTGACTTAGAAACTGACATACCACCTACAAACGAGATTGAAGTAATATTGTAAGCAATCACAGCCGCAGTACTTAGACAACTCTCATTAGTATGCATCTATAAGCTAACGTAAATATCAACAAAATAGCCTTGCGGACCGCAACATAGAGAATCAAGTTAAATAACACTAAATCGATTCACATTGATTTTACAAATAAAAATATTCGTTACATTCCATTATACATTGATGGCATACAAATACCACATGCTAATTCAGCCAAGTATTTAGGCATGACGTTAGATGCCAAGCTTCGTTGGAAAGAACATGTCATTAAAAAAAGAAAAGAGCTGAATCTAAAATTCAAATCTATGAAATGGCTTATCGGCAGACGCTCTACGCTATCAATTACTAACAAGATAATGGTTTACAAACAAGTACTACGGCCAGTCTGGTTATATGGGGCTCAACTCTGGGGCTGTACGTCCAGCAGCAATGTTGATATAATTCAACGATTCCAAAACACAGTGCTGCGAAATGTTGTTGATGCCCCTTAGTATATACGCAACAGCGATCTTCATAGAGATCTTGGGATCAATATGGTGGCTGAAGAAATTAAAATAGTGGCAAAGGCACACAATTATAGACTCGCAGTACACGTGAACACTGAAGCTTCGAGACTGATCCACACTGAAGGGTTAATACGTCGTCTAAAGTGAATTAAGCCCTGTGACTTAGTCAATTAAATCTCCTTTTTATATGAAAATTGTTTGTTAGTCCAAGTCTATTAGGTACAATATGTAATGTTTTGTTTTATTTGGTTTATATGTAAATTAATGTTAATAAAGCAAAGAATTAAAAAAAAAAAAAAAACCTGGTCTGACTTTTCATGCAACCCTGTCGGCCTGATTAGGCAACTCTGGTTTTCTCGGACTAATCTTGCAACCCTGTCAGCTAGAGGTGTCAAACTATCGATGATGTGACCATTCGATATATTTAGAAAAACTATCTATATTATCACGATAGTCTCGTTAAAGAAGAAATTAAGAACAAAGAAAAAAAATCTTTAATGGAACTTGCAAAAATATTTACTATATGTAATATGGACTCATGCGTTTACACAACTGTGGTGTATCACCTAACAAATATTCTTACCGTCAGCCATCTCGAAAACTGTATTAAAAACACGCCTTCAGCACCACCCGCACAATTAGCACCACCACCGAAAAAATTTAAAATTGCACAAAATTTAACTATTTTAACAAAAAGAATTTTCGGAGGGAAATTACCTGCGCTTCGAATGTTCAAGAGAAATGTTATTGATGGAGTTCACAATATGAAGCGACTATCGATAGTATTTTAAAACCATCGATAGTGTTGGAAAATTAAAACTATCGATACTATCGATAGTACCATCGATAGTTTGACATCTCTACTTTCAGCCATATTTTCGCACCAATACATAAACAGCGTAAGAAATGCATCTGAGTTTCTCTGTGTTAGTGAAATAAGATTTTTACCTCCTGAGCGTAAAGATGTTTACACATCAAAAAATATACACATCTTTTTTTTTTTTTTTTTACTACCTTCCTGACGCTATAACTCCAGAACGCACGAACCGATTTCCACGGTTTTGCATTCGTTGGAAAGGTCTCGGGCTCCGTGAGGTTTGTAGCAAAGAAAATTCAGGAAAAATTTCAACAGAAAAGCGGGAAAAGCGTATCAACGAATAAAAATCTAAGCGCAATGAATTACTATGCGTATCGTATGATGATTCGTACACATGAGGAGAATGTCATTCTGAAGTGCCGTCGGCTATTCCAGCAATTCGCTGTCGACATGTATGTCAAAGTCGAGACCGAACGTTTAGCGTTCATCCGATTCAATCAGGCAAAGCTACGATCTGAGGACTATATACACTTGCGTGATGCTATTCATTCAGATGGTGATGTTCAGAATATTGGACGTCTGACGATTCTCCCATCATCTTATATCGGAAGCCCACGCCACATGCACGAATACGCTCAAGACGCTATGACGTACGTGCGAAATTATGGAACTCCGGATTTATTTATTACGTTCACATGCAATCCGAAGTGGACGGAAATTGAACGTGAGTTGGAACCGGGCCAAAAACCGCAAGATCGCCATGACATAATCGCCAGAGTATTTCAGCAAAAACTCAAGGTTATGATGGATGTGCTTACTAAGTATCGAGTTTTTGGTGACACACGTTGTTATATGTACTCGGTGGAATGGCAGAAGCGTGGACTACCGCATGCTCATATCCTAATTTGGTTGCTGAACAAATTACATTCAAATGAAGTGGATGACATCATATCAGCTGAAATTCCTGATCCAGTCACTGATCCCCATCTACACGACATTGTTACGACACAGATGGTGCATGGACCGTGCGGTGCATTAAATCCATTATCGCCTTGCATGGCTGATGGAAAGTGCACAAAACGATATCCGCGACCGTTAGTTGCTGAAACAGTCACAGGGAACGATGGATATCCAGTTTATCGTCGGCGTTCAAAAGAAGATAATGGTCGAACTATCAAAGTTAAAGTTCAAAATCAAGAGATTGAGATCGGAAATGAATTCATTGTACCATATTGCCCGCTGCTATCACGAATTTTCGAAACACATGCAAACGTTGAGAGTTGTCATTCGGCCAAATCAATCAAATATTTGTGCAAGTACGTCACAAAAGGAAGCGAAATGGATGTGTTTGGTATTGCGTCGGAAAATGCGAATGACGAAATCAGCAACTTCCAAATGGGCAGATACGTCAGTACTAATGAAGCACTGTGGCGATTATTGTCATTTAAAATTCATGAAAGATATCCCACAGTTGTACATTTAGTAAATTATCCAACGGAGTTTTTGAACTTTCTGGAGTTACCAGGATTTCCACCACATAACTTGCAACTCAAAGTTGGTACAGTTATTATGATATTGCGTAATTTGAATCCACCGCGACTTTGCAACGGTACTCGACTTTCGGTAAAAAGACTTATGCCGAATTTGATTGAGGCAACCATTATTAACGGAAAGTACGCAGGTGAAAATGTATGTATTCCTCGAATACCAATGATTCCGACTGATCTTCCGTTTGACTTCAAACGATTGCAATTTCCAGTTCGCCTTGCGTTCGCAATGACAATTAACAAGTCGCAAGGCCAATCGCTTAGTGTTTGCGGGATAAATTTAGAAAATCATTGTTTTTCACATGGGCAGTTATACGTTGCGTGTTCACGAGTTGGGAAACCATCCGCTTTGTTTGTGTTAACGTCAGACCAAAAAACAAAAAATGTGGTTTACCAAAGAGCACTTCAATGAAACGGATAATTTGCGGACACGTATAACGCTTCGATTCAGTATTTACTTTGGATTCACTTTCATTTACTTAGAGAAGTTCAACTAAATAACACTTCATTTTTGTAATCGAAATGAATTCATTACTGTTGTGAAATGAAATAAAATTTTTCCTTTTCAAATATAAAACAAAAAAAAAATTTTCTTCATCTTTTAATCACCAAACGAAATGTTACATAAAACGAAGCCATCT
>JBAMBQ010004655.1:0-20732 GCA_037044495.1 Stegana nigrithorax | reverse complement strand
AGGTTTTAATTCACATCACCTATTGTCTAGTAAATATTAACTATATTTCTTAAAAGGTTCATTACAAAAATGAACTTTTCATATAATTATATGACTTAACGTCGGCAAATAAAAAGAAGTACTCTGACTATCGCCGCTGTAAATTGTAATGAGGGTTAAGAGCGGGGAAAGAGTTTGGTAAAGAGTTTTAGTTTAATTGCGAGTCATGAATTTGTATTGCTTTCAGTTATCAATACAATAATATTAAAGTTTTTATCTAACTTACTTGGAAATAAAAAAAAAGCAGAAAAGAATATGAAAACTCTTTAGTAGCATAATTTAGTTCACGTATAAAAAAAGGTCATTAATTGCATAGTTTTAAGTGTTGCTATTTCAATAAAAAAATTATCTTATAATTTAATTTGTAAATAAACTATCTGCAAATGGCACACACATTAAAAACTTTCTAAAAACATTTATTTAAATTCTGTAAATATTCAAATAAAATTACTGACTGAGACAAAAAAAGTAAAACGAAATTCATGTAAAATTGCATACACGTTCAAAGCCATTTCCATATTTGCAGCTGTCACGACAGTGTAACGATTAATTACAATAGATTCATGTTCTTTAAAATAAAACGAAGAAAAAAATGAAAAGGAGCCGTTAACGGCACATAAACAATAAAAACAAAAAATAAAACCAAAACCGAGTTTAAGAATGCACGTCATGTGTTATACTACGTATATGAGTTCTTTATATGTATATCAGACAGTCTTTTGAATTGAATTCATCTTGTTAATAACCCAAAAGTGACAAAGGGTAAGAATGACAGATTGCTCATGAAACAATTTTATACATAGTTCTTACAATTCGGTGGTATTTCTTTGTGCAATAAAAGTTTTGAACCAAAGAGTTTGTCTATACTAATTCACAACTTTATCGATGCAACTAGAACTACTCATATGATATGGTGTCTGAAGTTATCTAAATTTTTTTTTACATAATTGTAAGACATAGTGAAATATGTAAATTTGCATACACTATATATATGAATTTGTCGTTAGTATCCAAAGCATTAAAAATTTAACGACAAACTTATTAATAAGTTTATAAACAAAAAACTACATCAATCAAAGAAGGAAAAAGAGATAAAAACAAAAAGAAAAAAAAAAATTTTTTTAAAAGATATAAAAAACTACAACTGCGAAGTCATTAAAAATACAACAGCATTTTAATCGTAAATATTGTATAATTTAATAAAACTAGAACTAATTATGACATTCTTGAAAAGTAACATGAGGAAAAAAAAGAAAGTAAAAACAATTTAAAATTATGTTCTTTATCAAATTCATGTTATAGCTTTATATTTTTTCATTTTTATTATTTCAATTTGTAAATAGTTGAAATCATCATGCCATATCCTATATTTTGAATAGTTAATAATAGCCGATTACATGATTTATTATTTAAAATGAAATATAAAGCTAAATTAAAATATTAAGTGTAGAGCTACAGTAAACCGAATAAAATCAATTCGATTACGATAAAGGTTAATGTGAGCATTTAAAAAATGGGCAACCAGTAAGCTATAAACATCCCCTCCCAAAAAAAGAAAAAAAAAAAAAAAAAAAAACAATTTAACGAGTTTGAAATAGAAACATAAGTGCAAGAATTATTAATATTAAAATAAAAAGCAACATTTTATTGCGCTGAAGAAATAAATTCAAACACAAAACAAAACCAATCATCATAAATCACAAGTGAAAGAAAATAATAATATTAACAAAGCCAAGTGATTATCATAATTAACTAACTAAATGTCCTTAAAAATATAAACTCTAAAGAGAAATAAAGTTTTTTTTTGTTTAACTTTAAAGAACCAAAATCGTTTTTAATGAGGAATAACAGCGTAAGTAAATATTTTTTTAATTTCTATTAGTGAGCAATTATCTTTGACGAATATCAACTTGCATAAGCAAAGAAAAAGTTTAAACTTAAATAATCTTTATAAGGATGATTCCGATTGTTAATACGTTTACAATGATATTTTTTAACGATGTTGCAAAAAAACATATCTGTGCATAAACGGCGACCCCCATGCTCGAGTTTGGAAGAAAGATTGCCAAGATTTTCTATCAAGATCGCAGCATAGTCAGTTGCTGCCACCTCGTCAGAAATGTGGAACTAGAGCTGTCTTGTACTTAAGGAATTTCGAGTATCGAATTCATCATAAAACGATCATCGCGAAATGAACTTCGCATAAATGCAATAAATATTCAAATAGAAACATATTCTGCTGGTATGAATATGGTATGTACGAATCTAACTGCATGCGCAGGATATGCGCTAAGGATATGCATTACTTTTTTTATGTTTTGGCAAAGCAATGTAAAACCCAATACATCTAAGGCACTCAATCAGCTAAATGAGCGAAATGCTGGAAATTAAAAATTATTCACTTTGGGTTTCTTCATAATTTCAACGTCAGTATAATAAGCTGGAACCGAGTGTTAAAAACAAAGAATTTTCGTAATAATCAGAATATTGAAGAGGTTCTTGAAACCGTTTTGCGTCATTGTTATACCATAAATAAACAACTTTTAATTGTTGAATCAAATCGCGTCGACAAAAAAGAGCGGAAGAAACAACATGAAAATTCCCAAAAAAAAAAAAAATGTTTTTTTCAGCTGTCATTCAATCAATGCTGATTGTGCCTTACCCAAACATGTTGCACTTAAATATTTAATTTGATTTGTTTCCGCTTTCATTTCGAAGCTTTTGTGTTATATGAACTGAGTTGTTACTATGGGTGACTGAATGAACGGACCAGCGAATGAATGAAAGACCATGCGAAGGAAGCAGTCGAGGCACAAAGACCGTTAGTGCCAATCAGCGAATCACTCAAACAACGGCACATTTGGACCATGGCCTTGCGCCCGCCTTGGGCGACGGCTGCTTGGTGGCTTCATGTGGCGGCTACATTGCATTGCGATGTACGAAGGGCGAAACGCAAACTTTTGTGGCCACGAAAGTTTGCTTCAGAATCAAATGAACTTCGAGTAAATTTTCCATGCAATAATCGCGTAAAAGTGGTACCCAAAATTGCAAAAGGAAAGCATGTTAAGAAATATAAAAGTTTCTGCTCGTACTTTGGCAGCAACAAAATTGCAAAATTGGCTGTTGACAGCCTCGAGTTGAATTGAATCGAGTTCAGTTCGGTTGAGACGAGTTGTTTCGACTTTCAAGTGTGAGCGTATCGAAAGCAGAGTTTGACATTTGAGAAATTGAAAAGTTTAACGTTTTTATTTTCGATTTACTGTTTTGATTAAAACTTTTGCAAACATCAGTCTAAATTTGTATATATACAAAAATAATAAAATACGAAAACTCTGGTTAGCTGCAATTTGTGGCGATTGTGACTTAAGCTGATCGATTCTTATACACAACACGAAAATTTAAAAAAAAGGTAAAAGGACGCCATACGATTGCAGTGATGGCCAGTAGCGATAATTTGCAAGAATAGACTGAGCAGCATGTCGTTGTCAAAGTAACTCAAGGATATATATCAATAAGAGGCACTTAAAGGTTTTATAGTACAACATTTTCTTTGTCTCGCAGTTTTGCTAGACTTATTCTTCGTAAGCGGCTGAGAATCGCTCGTCATATTACCAAAGGCTGGCTCGAAACTAGTTTCTTTTTTTCAGTTCGATTTTAATACTTTGTTCGAACCACATGCAGATTAATAAAATTAATTCTAACCGCACCTAAATTAAAATAACAACTTTTAAAAATTTCGCCCAAACTTATGCAATGATTTATGACCAAACGAATGTGCACTGATGTACTCTTGATTTCATTGAAATTGCTAAACGAAAGCTAACTGAAGAGTTCTCTACAAGGGTTTCCGGTTGCTATGCCTGTAAAGCGCCTGTTAAGCAGTCATGTTTGTTCGCATTTTGTAATTAATGTGACCACCTGTTGTATCCTTTGAAATCCTTGACTGCCTCGATTGACTTGGGCAAATGGCACACACTGTAAGTCAACAGTAAAAGCAAACAATTTGTAATCATCAAACCTGTGGCAGTCTCAGACACACATTTGTTTGTGAGTACGCAAAACATCATCGTTCATTTCTAAGGGAGCATCCTCTGGGCTCGCCCAAGCATCTACGACAATGATTTGCTCAAATAAGCTCATTTAAATATACAAGCGTAATAATTGGCATCATAATAGGCTCAATCAGTCGCATAATATATGTAAGCTCTTGTGTAATAAACAAAAAATCAATATCATCTAAACTAAATGATTTTTATGAATTCACTTAGCCTTAAATAAAATTTGAAGGTAGTGCAAAGTTAAAGGAAAATTCAAAAAGGCCGCCGATTTTTTATTATTGAAACTCAAGCTTAGAACTATTGAGTTACGAAAGTTGACATATATTTAAAAGATAAAAGTTCAGTCATGGCAATAGTGTTGTAAACAGCTTTGATGTTATAAACATTTGCCAAAAAGAAACAAACTGAATTCTTCTGATAAAATATGTTTTGGATTCTCGAGGCTGTTCTGGCTGTTTGCCGCATTATATGTTTTTATGTATATATTTAATCAATACAGCAAAGTCTTCCAAAACGGACAGTCCCCATATCCGGACAGCTCTAATAATCGGACAATTTCGCCAGCTCTACACAATTTGCTTCAAACAAAATTCATTACTACAACTCTGGACAGCTTCCATAACCGGACAAAATCATCGCATCTTGTTGTGGGAGATTTTGCTCTATTAAATGGAAAATACTTTCAAAGACCTCGGACACAAAAATGTAATTTCAATGGTTTGAACAAATCTACTGCACCATATAATATATATAAAAATATAAAAAGAAACGATTGGCGTTTTATTGTCCTTTGTGTTACCCTTGCCCGCTTAGAACTCGAAATTGCCCATGGCGCCTGATGACCAAACACTTCATTTTACGCACTAAACACGAAAAACGAGAGTCTTATGCTTAGCACTTGATATACGTATTTATTACCTATCGAACGCACTGAAATCTATTCTAAGCCTCCGCTAACCTCACACTGCCCACTAACGACTCACCCACTTGCCTACACGTTGCGAGGCTCCTAAATTGGTCAATGCAAAATGTGTCTGTTGCCAGTGCACACATTTCAACCAATGTACGTATATACATATGTACAGACGAGTGTAAACCTCTGTATATGTATATATAAATACATAAGAGTTCTCTACATGCAGTTCACAAGTTCTATGCGAACGTAGATAAGCATAATTGATGATGTAACTGTGCAAACACGGCAGAACAACACGTGTGTACTAAAAGCGCATAAAAATGAAATGAAAAAAATCTGAAAAGTTATTTCGTGTTGATACAAGTATCAGTGAACACTACATGGAGCAAAACCTACTAAAATACAAACGAAAAAAAGCAAAAACCAGAAAAGAAAAAATTTACACACATAAATATCCTAGTAGCATTTTTTATAGCACATTTGTGCATTGAGCACTTGATGTACGCGCGTAGAACAAATACGAGCGCAGCAACAATGCACTGCGATGCAAACACACATTTAACCCTCGCTCATGTGTGCGTGCGTTTGCAGGACAACAATGCATCGATACAGGTAATATCACTTAAGTCGCGCGTACATGTTTGCAAAGTCCTCCAACACAATGCAGGCTGTGAAATGTTTTTCTTGTGCTGCCATTTGCACTTGTTTGCTAAATTGAATTCCGCATTCTGATTGTACACTTATTGCCTCAATCTGCCGATGCTCGTGCCGGACTGCGATTGCAAACGACAGCCGCGATCTTCAATTTCTATGCATACTTTTAGGCAACGATTTATTGTATAATGAAAATCTACATGAAACGAGTATTTGCACACACGCATTTCCACACTCGTACGATACACATGCATGTGTACTTTGTCATACATAATTAAAAAACTTTGCCAAACATTGCCCACCCACATTTCACAAACACATTAAGTGCAAAAAGTGCACAGAACACCATAACAGTAAGGCAAGAACGAACGGATTCTGCTAAAAGCGAGAAGAGATTTTAATAATCTCAAACGAGTTTTATCAAGTTCGAAAAGCAGAAATAAAAAGTTTTTAATGTAAAACAAAAGCTGACAGCACGAAAAATAAAGAGGGAAGAAATAGATTTCACCCAAGCTTTGCTTTTTACTTGATCGCCTGGACTGGACTGTAGCACAAACGAAACTTTCTCAAACGGTGATGCAATGCAGAGAACTTTAAAAGCTGAGGGCATCTGCAACCGAGTTCATAAACTAAACCATTTTAGAGCAGCGATTTGCGTTTAACTAAAATGAAAGAAAACACAAAATGCTGCTGATATATTCAGTATATTCATAGTCCATATGATGGTACATACGTATGTATCACATATTTGCAAACAATGGCAGCAACTGTGTGCGGTTATCTCTGAAATTAATTTAGCAACTATGCACGTATGCCACGGACTGCCTACATATTATATGTATATAAATCTTGTAAAATGTGCAATTTGGGCTAAGCAAATTAAATATTGATGAATGGCTTATAAACAATTACGGGCAAGTGTTAGCAGTTGCAACTAGCTCAAGATGCATTCGCAACTATTCGTAGCAGCTCGAATAGTTACGTTTTGTAGCAAACGACTAATAATCATGTACTTTGCATATAATGCGTATCCTTTAACGAAATTTCAAATACTTACGAGTATTGAGAGATGACACAAACATAAACCTACTGTTAATCAAGTCGGAGTGCAGGCAACGTGCATATTATGCTCATTAGGCGTTTGGCTTCTACTAAATATTCGGTAGTTCAGGCCTACCCATCGGGTGTCTCAACGCAGCAGAATATGAATATTTCAGCTCTCATCTGTGAATTATGCTGAATTCGCTTGAAAAATTTTGCATTGCAGCGACAACAGTGCCGACAACAACAACAACGACAACAACAGTTAAATTGAGCAAAACCAAAATCATTAATTTTAATGAATAGGATATTATTGACTTTGCTTATGGAAGACCATCTGGTTGTCTCTGTCTGTCTCTCTCTCTCTCTCTCTCTCTCTCTCGCATAGTAGCATTTATTCTATGTTAATCTCACTTTCGCTCACACAGCCCCCGCTTTTTGTTGTGCTTTGCTCCCTGTTACACTCCTCAGTCTGGTACTAACATGTCTGTCCTGCAATGTCAACTAATGAGATACTCGTTCTCAGCTGCCGTTTGAAGATACGCATATTTCTGCGAACGTTAGTAAACTAAGTAACAAACATAATTACTAATGTCGAACAGAGTTTAAATGACATGAAAACACATAATTCATTATGACCTCGAAGCGTATTTTTTATACTATGTTGACCTTCGTACCACATGTGTAAATTTGGCGAAATTTACAAATAGCTTTTCAAAAGACGACTTGTCATAGCGCATTTACTCAAGTCTAAGCTTTCTAAAGAGTAGCCGCACCTGCGGCTGGAGTAGCAGAGGTGGATCTTCGTACATGCAAAGGAACGTTGAGCACGAGTCCAACGAGTTGGGAATATTGCCACGAAAAAGCCAGGATTAATGATTCAAAATAGAATTTATTTGTCGCTACAATGATCAAATTAATTCTAATGCATGTGTGCATCGTCCGTTTGACTAGGACAAGATAATCGCAGTTAAAGTTGCTTTCAGAGTCTTACTATACAATATACATATATATATAACATTTTTATTTTTCCATCATTTTACTTATATTCCGAAAGCAACCATACAACGAAAAATGAAAATAAACATTATGTATACTAAACATCTGATACTTAAAGAGGATAAAGTACTTGAAAAAGAGGCAATAGTTTCCCCAAGAATGAATTTGACAAAGCGATGAAAGTTATAAAAAAATTACAAAGTGAAGTATCATCATAAACTCGTGACTAAATCAAAAGTGAGGAAGAAGATTTCTAGTAAAAAGATTCAATGACCACATAAAAACCTCAATACTGAGGAAGCACAAGTAAATGCACTGCAGAGTTTGCACGTGGATGTGAAGATGTACAGACATGAATGCACTTGCCACTTGCCACTTGCCACATGCCACAGTAAAATAGCCAAATTTACTCACGAACATCGAACAGTGGCGTGTGAAAGTCAAGTAGATATTATGACTCACATCTGAATTATCTTAAACAGAAAAAAAAACGCAAAATAAAACAAGAATAAAGCAAAAGAAAACCATAAAAATAAAAACCAAAACCATGACAAAGAAGAGCAAAACAAAGCGAAGTAGGCGAGAGAGCGCCATTGCAGAGACTGATATGCGGACATCCGACACAGGTCAAAATCAGAATGCTTAGAAGTGCTACTTTGTTTTTTGTTACTTTTACTGCTGCAGCAACTAAAACTACAAAAACAGCAACAACAAAAACCACAACAATAGCAACCATTGAAAATCAGTGCCACGACAACGTCGAGTAGCGCCTAAAGCCAAAGCGGGCCGAGGTCGGTTGATTGGTCGGCGGGTCGACGGGCTGAGAGTGAGGGGGTTGCAGCTCGAGTGGTTTGGTAGCTAGTTATGTGACCCGCGGGTGTCATAGTCGCGTTGACGTTGGCATAAACTTTATCAATTATGCAAATTGCAAATTTAACACCTTGAAACATTGAAACGTGCCACATACGAGGCAAGCCAACAAAGAACTCGCCAGGACATGGCGCGCAGTCATACAGCCATAGTGTACGCTTGCTCCGCATGAAACCATATAGAGACATTAATCTTAAAAAGCAGCCAATGCAAAAAGAAAAAATCTATTTGAAAAAGGCAGAGTACGCGCTGAAGCCGCAATGAATATAAACTACTTTGGTGACTTTTTAAGTATGGTTCAAATATATAAATGATTTTTTTCCACGTTGCTGGTACATTTTTAAAAAGTAGTTTATGGCTTAGATGAAGAAAATGAAGCAGTGCAGAACAAGAAGAAAAAGAATGCATACCGGATGCCACAGCAAAGTGGACTTTTCCGTCCAATGCAAATGAAATGCTCGCTATTAAGCCAAGCAAGTGAAGCGCGCATGTTAAAATGCAGTATGCTCCTACCCGTGTACACACCTCGCCAGCCACGCACCCAAGCACTTTGCTGCTGCCCAGCAGTCTCCACCTGCAGTTCACTAATAAAACATAAGTGACCAGAAGCATTTAATATAAAGTAAGAACGTCGAGCACAAAAAGAAGACGCCTATAAATAATGAAAATTTTTTCATTACCGTCGTTGAAACATATTCCCTTTAATTTATTTAATTACACACACACATACGCTAATGCAGTGAAACAATTGAGATGAGCCGCGACTGCGATCGAAGCAGAAGTGGAGCGTTTAGTAGAGGGTAAAGAAGTCAGCCACGTGGTCATTCTTGAATGCCTATTCAAGGCGATTTTAAGGATCCTTGTTTGATTTGGCGCACTAAAACGAAGCAGATGTTTTATGCTGTTTATGCGCTGCGCTTGGCATGGTTTGGGTGCGTTTAAGCAATATTTCTAGTCGTGCACACTCGGCTAGGTTATGCAGGAGATGGTTTTTGATTTGGCAGAGTTTGCATGCCACAAAGCAAAGTTTTCGATAGAACATGCATATTATTTGTCTCGACTTCGAGTGCCTGCAGCAACTGAGCATATCCGAGTGCAGCGAACGAAAGGGTATACGGGCGCGAAGTCTACACAAAGAGAAATTTCCTACTTAGCTTAGCGCTTGCGTTCTCTATTAAAATATCAGTTGACTTGCTTTTTATTTTTTTATTAAGGCATTAAGTAGGGCGCGTTATGCCCTATTAAACACCTGTTGTCTAATTTGTTTCACCGAATTTATACAGTACAGTACAGTTCTACATAAAATATAAGCTTAGTAGTCTTATGGGTAAATAATGTTAACTTCTCTTATGGGTTTAGTTGCCTGAAGTGGTGTCACTTAAGCCATCTAACAGGCGCTGCTGAGGCAAGGGCATTTTGGCACTCCGGCTTGGACTGGTAGTGTGGCGGATTCGACAAGGTAAATGCCAACTATAGCTGAAGTAATGACCAATGGTGGCAGTTTTATGTTCTTTCACCAATAAGCTCATTAGCTGTCACCTTAATACTTATGACTGCAAGAAGCAGACGCTTGGCTTAATTTTCAAATTATAAGATGTATCGGTTTTAATTGCACAGTGTACTGTGTAGCCTTGTGGCTATGGCATTCCTTCAAAGTTGCACTCGCCAGTAATAAAAGTTTTGCCGCAATCAATTTAACTGCAAACATGCATATGTGATGCGCGTGTTACACTTGCAAATTGCATCATCTTGGCGGAGACTGGTTTGCATACTTGAGACCTGGGAATGCAAGAAACAAATGGACTTAAGCACCTCGCGCTTTAAAACTGTTCAACTCGGCATTTTTGTAATAGCATAAAACAATTTAAGCGTTTTAGGCCACAAGAAATGTTTAATTAGCTGACGACGCAACATGAGCCAAGTTAACTTTAAGCCTTTTAAAATTCGACGTTAATTAGACTAATTACCCAATAGACTTTGCCAGCTGTATAGCGTGGCGTGTATGGTGCTGGCAAGGCAAACAGACTACACAGAATGCGGATAGAATGAAAAAAGCAGATGACTAAAATTTGAAAAAACAAAAAACCAGAAAACAGAAAAGAAGAAACAAAACAGAACAAAACGAGAATCATCCCCACAGAGCCATCAACACAATTCATCATCTTGTGCAAGCAGACAAGTATGGTTTGTTCCTTTTTCTCCATTTAAGATGAGGAAAATGCATTAAAATAAACTGTTTACGCTCTAATATTATTTTCCGCATTCACTCACTCACTCACTAACTACCACACTCACACAAGCACAATAGCACCAAACGAGTAAACTGAAAGCGAGCCAAGCTAACCAAAACTCAAACTAAGGCACACACCCACTAACATACGCAACCGAGACGCGACTAGTGCTGCAGCTCCCGCGGGTAAAGGAAAACGCATCAGTTGGCAAAAAAGCACGCGCCAAAGCGAAATGTGCCGTCGGGAGTAACACATACGCAAAAACGTAGAAGAGAAAATGAAATAATAAAAGAAACAAAAAAGGAAAAAATTACTTTACGAGTATTTTGGCAAAAATGAAACACGAAGAGAAACCGACGTGCCTATGAAAATACGATAGAGCTAATGCGCAGCATAGCGGATGATAGCGCGACACGCAAGCGAGTAATAGACTTCACGCAAAACTGATGCCGCAAAGTGAGAAATTACAATGACTGCCGAAATGTATGCAATAAAAATTTTTCAGCCCACGCACCGAAGCGGCATCAGTCGTCATCACTTGCTGCGCTGCGGACCGAGTACGCTAAGGCTGTGCTGCCCTACACTCTTCGCTACTCTACGCTACTCTACTCCACTTTACTCTATTCTCGTCTACATGACTACATGGCTACAAAGACAAATGGCGCTGGGGGCAGACACAAAAAATGTGAATAAACTTATTTGGCGAGAGTTGTGCAAGGCAATCAACGAGAGATATTAATTTCGAGTTTTATGCGCGTCAAGTTCAAATGGCTTGGCGCATTAAATGGGGCGCACTATAAGGCATTTAAGTGACAGTAAGGCAATCACATCAGACGGCAAACATTTTGCTGCGTGTTTTGAGCGTGCACAGTTTCGTACTTAATCGGTGTGCCAAGGAAATTTAATTTGCCTTTGATTGATTACAAGCAATATTATGTAATGTCCCCAAGTCGCCGACTGCGTTGCCTTGGCCAACCACATACCCGCACCATATCAATATCCAACGGCCCAACCCACACACTGCCGCACTGCATTAGCAAACCTGTTTGGTTGTCCACGTGTGTGTGTGTGTGTGTGTGTGTGTGTGTGTGTGTGTGTATGTATATGCGGCATGGCAATCGTGCTTTTGTTTTTGCTTTTGCTTTGGCTTTTCCTTAATTCAGCTTGCATCACATATGCGAAATTCATTGATAAATACGCTACGGTATGAACTGGCATCTTTCAGTGTGCTTGTCCAGTTGCCATCAATCTGAATGATTTTCGCAAGTTAATGAACGTATAAGCAATATCCTTTGCGCCATCCTATGTTGTGCAACTTATAATACATTACTTCACTTTTACGCTTCACTATTTTTATACATTGTCAGCTTCCTTTATTCTATAATTCTTGATCACCGTCGAAAGATGAGTTGATCTAGCCATGTCCGACTGTCTGTCTATCTGTCCGTCTGACAGTATGAACAACCAGATTTCGGAACGGTTGAACATACAACCACAACCATATAAAGACTCTCCTAATCCATAGGCATAACGAGTTTATTTTTCTTTTTCGATATTCGACCTATAACATATGGCTGCCATACAAACAATCGGGTGAAAACCCACATTTTATGTTTTTCAAGATATCGTTACCAAATTTCGAATTTAATAGTTCTAGGTAATGTCCAATCACTTACTTCAATATTTTTATTATTATTATTAAATTAATATTTATTTGTTTATTAAGACATTGTTATCAAATTTTGGACTTAATAATTTTAGGTAATAACCAAACATATACCTGAATATGGCAAATATGGGTTTACTTGAATATAAAGCTGCCATAGGAACGATTGGCCTTTTATGTCTGACATTTACTAAGAACATTTTTTTGGTCTCTTGAGATATCGTTACATAATTAATACAAAATATTAAAAAAAAAAAAAAAACAATGTACTGAAGTTTTGCCAATCCAATTCCAATACAGAATATTCTATAATCTGGTGCGCCCGACTATAACCCCTGCCTATCTATGTTTTTTCTTTTTTTTTGTGTTTTTAAACAGCTTTATGGTTAATGTGAAATACATGTTTCCAATTAACATGATCTTTTTTGTGATTGGTTCATTATAGAAAAGTGCAATATTACAAAAAATAATAAAAAAAAACAAATTTTTTGCTTATCTGCTGAAAACCCATAAGAATACTGATGTAATTAAGTAACGAATCAAATTCAGAATTATAAAATTAACCCAACATTTTGGCTTAGGTCACGTAACTCATTTTGATTAATAAATTAAGCCATGAACATTTTCGAAGTCTTAATACTTTTACAACGATTTATTTAAGAAAAGGAAAATCGAGAAGAACATGTTAAGCCATAAAAAGTTCATCATCGAATTGCTTTCTAGCCGTGATCCAATCATCAAAGCAATAGACAAAAAGGTTGACATTGACAGGCATTCAAATTGGCAGGCGGGCAGACACACGGACAGATAAATCATCAAGAGTAAGCGCATACCAGCATTAGAAGCTGAACAGAGCCATAAAAATTCTCAAGTTGTTGATTAAGAGATAATCAACTCGGTGTTCAAATTTTTTATATTTTTGCAATGACATTTCCTTTTAATTTTATGTGTATTTTTAATAGTTTTCCTATTTCTAATTAAACAAGGTAATGATAAAGTCAAAACAGTAATAAAGGTTTTTTAAACAACATTTTTCTTCGGGTGTCTGTTATTTCTCCAAAATTGATTATTTATTAATGCGCTTAAACACTAATTATACAACGAATTAACTTAACAATATCTGAACTAATTTATAAAGGACGAATAATAATTTCTATGTCAACAAAATACGGTTATGTAAAATAATTGAAGGTGCTTCAGTATGTCAAACAAAGTCGCAATAAATTTTGAACGCATACCTTAACAATTACCTCAGCATCGACCAACGCTGGTAGCAACAGTATTCTCTGGCTTGAACGTTGTTTATTGATTCTGATACCATATTATAGTTTTAAGATGTTATTCGTTGACTCTGAACCCAAACCAATTCAAGCAATTGTAGTCTAGTAGTCACTATTGATATAACTATATAACAAATTGTTGCAATTGTTTTGCAAGATTAATTGTGTTTCTTAAATGTTTCGATGGTTTGTTGTTTGCACTTAAATAGTTAGTCATTGCAAGCAGTTACTGATATATATCTGCATATTATTGTAATTTGTAATATGTGTGTATATTTCCTTGAGTAACTATGTGCAGTAATTATATTTAGTTTGGTTTTCCCAAGCACACTTTTATGCGTAGTAGCATCGTCGGCAGCAGTAGTAGGAGCAGTTCGATGCAAGCAAAACTGCCGCACACCAAAGTCGGTAGCACTTTTCTTTGCTGAGCGTGCATTTAACTACAAATGAAACCAATTTTTCTAATATGCAGCGCATAAATCTTGAAACGAGCAGCACAGTCGTTTTCTTCTTTCTTGATTTTTGTTGCTCTGCTGCTATACTGTGAAAGTAAATGCCGCACTTTGCAGTTTCAGTTTCTCACGAATATTACTTGGTTTTTATTGAATTTTGCAAGATTTTCTAGTCTTTCAAAGGTATGATGCTTCCGAGACGAAGTGGGGAGACGCACAAAACAAAGCGCATTGTCTTGTGCATGGTTGTCTGCTGCGTAGATAATGAATGCTTCCGCATGATTAAGAGAGAGATCAAAAATGCTTTGCTGATTGTACTGATTCGTGAGCGAATATAAAATTTACTCATCTATGAAGTAATAACGAGAGAGTAGATTTCGCTCAGACAACATTTCATACAGCACACGTATCCACACATATTGCTGTGTTTTACTCATAGATCGTTGCCTTGCTTAGCTGCTGCTAATAAGGGTGGAAACATTAAAATATTCCCGCACACATTTTATATGAATGTTGTTGTTGTGCACATTGTGGCAGTACGCCAGTAATATGTGTGATCACTAGTATGTTTATTAGTAATGATTTCTATAATTTTTAATGCCGATGTTGTACTACTATGGACCGGTGACAATAGAGTGCAATAGCGAATTGCTTTGTTTCTTTACTACTTCATATACGTTATACATATTAAACATGTATGAGTGATATGAGTCTTCGTCATTGACCGCAGAATGGATTTTTTGCCGAAATGAACAGTAAAGCCTGAAACTTTTTTAACTCACATGTACAGTGAGTCACTTAAGTATTTTGCCTATTGGTTTTCATGCAAAAATTTGATTTTGTTGGCTTATGAAATAACAACAATGGGAAAAATAGAAAAAAAATGTTGCTCTTCTGCTAAAGGCATATTATCACAACAAGTTAACCCAACTACGGATCATATACGATGATCTGTTAGCTAGCTATTGAGGCGCAATCATTTTCTGCCGAAAATTTCGATCTCACAAAAGTATTTTGCCTCGCAACAAAGTACACGTGGTTTCCATATTTCATATGAAATTTACCTCAATTGCGTGGAAATTATGCATGCTGTACTTGCTGCTAAGGCAATAAGTTAATGTTGTGTACAAGCACCAAAAATTAACGACAAATAGTTGACACTCATGCCTATGTACACTTCTGTGCGATGAAACAGTCCTTAGGGTTCCCAGGGCCAAAAATATCCATGGCTGTGTAGAAAGTCAAGGTTGTGCTTATGAAAATAAGTGCGAGCAGAAGAAAATATTATTCGGCTTTTTTTTTAGGAAACAACGAAACGTTTCAAAAACATAAAACACAACTCGTAATTATTTTAAAACTTCATTCCTGACATTTAGTGCGGCAGTTTCATTTCAATAGTGTGCTTATATAGGTGAGACACATTACTTTTTATACCCTGTACTAAAAAATGGTAAAGGGTATATTAAAGTTGTACAAATGTATGTAACAGGCAGAAGCAGGCATGGTAGACCCCATAAAGTATATATATTCTTGATCAGCATCGAAATTCGAGTCGATCTAGCCATGTCCGTCTGTCGGTCTGTCTGTCCGTCCGTATGAACAAACGGATCTCGGAAACGGTAAGATCTACAACCACCAAATTTGGCACGAAGACTCGCCCAATCCATAGGCATTACAAGTTTATTTTTTTTTTCAATATTCGACCTATAACATATAGCTGCCATAGGAACGATCGGGTGAAAACCCACATTTAGTAACAAAAACCATTTTGTTTTTCAAGATATCTTCAACAAATTTTGGATTTCACAGTTTTAGCTAATGCCCGATTACATATCTCAATATAATATATCGGTTTACTATATCATTTTACTGAGAAAAACTCTTTTGTTTATTAAGATATCGTTACCTAATTTTGAGTTTATTGATTTTTAATAATATCCAATCATATTCCTGAATATGATAAATATCGGTTTACTATAACATATAGCTGCCATAGGAACAATCGGCCGAAAAATGCCTTTTACTAAAAAAAATTTTTTTTCTTTAGATATCCTTACTAATTGAATACAAAATATTAAAACAGCAAAAGATATATATTTAGTTTTAGATTGGGTACAGGGTTTTCTATAGTCGATTACGCCCGACTATAGCCCTGCCACTCTAGTTTTATTATATTGCGGTTGAAAATGCTTAATAAATATTATAAATATTACTGCCTGGAATTTTTTTTACACTTTTAAGTACTACACTATATACGAGTAGAATCATTTTTATATAGTTTAATCTATTATTGTTTGTCCACTCTTTTGTGGATTATTAAAAAAGCTTAAGTTCAAATTTATAAGTACAAAATTGTTTATTTACTCCAATTCACAACGCGTTTTCTTCACTTATCAAAAAATTGAAAAGACCGATAACTATAGGGTGATTTTTTAAAAGCTATAGGAAAGTTTTTCAAAAAAAAAAAACTCATAAAGTTCAGAAAAATGCATGAAATCAAAAAATAGTCTAAAGGCGTTAAATCGCACGATCTAGGCGGCCAATTGACCAGTCCCGAACGTGAAATAAAATGTTCACCGAACTCGCCTCTCAATAAGTCCATTGTTGCGCGTGCTGTGTGGCATGTGGCACCGTCTTGTTGAAACCACATGTCATGCAAGTCAAGCTCTTGCATTTTGGGCAAAAAAAGTTGGATATCATCTAACGGTAGCGCTCACCATTCACAGTTACGTTACGATTCGCATCATCTTTGAAGAAGTACGGTCCAATGATGCCACCAGCCCATAAACCGCACCAAACTGTGACTTTTTCTGGATGCATTGGTAGCTCTTGCAATGCTTCTGGCTAATATTCACTCCAAAATCGACAATTCTGCTTATTTATGTACCCATTGAGCCAAAAATGAGCTTCGTCGCTGAACACTATTTTTCGGTAAAAAAGTGGATCTTCGGCCAACTTTCCTTCTTGCACTAGCGGTATTTTGAAAGGCATCACACTTAAATCCTTCCGCAAAATTTTCCACGTTGTTGAGTAACAGAGGCTCAATTGCTGCGAACGGCGACGAATCGATAATTGATGGTCATCATTAACACTGGCCGATACAGCTGCGATATTTTCTTCAGTTCGCACTCTACGTAAGCGTGTTGGTGGTTTAATGTCCAACAATGTAAATTTGGTGCGTAATTTAGTCACAATAGCCCGAATAGCCGCTTCAGTGGGTCGATTAAACTGATCATAAAATGGAAGAAGCGCGCGATGAATTTTCTTAACAGAGCACGCATTTTGATAATAAAATTCAATAATTTGCAAGCGTTGTTCGTTTGTAAGACGATTCATGGTTAAATTATAGACCAAATTGAATATGTTTGACAGTGAAACAAAACACGAAACGTGCATCAGCTGTTTCAACCAGTGTTGCCAAAAACATAATAGCTAAAAAATCACTCGTTACTTTACATATGATCGCCTTTTTTATGCACATAATTGCACGGCAAAAAAACAAGCAAAGAATTAATGTAAAAGGAAGAACGAAAAATAGATAACAGAGAGTGATTTTTTGCCGCGCAGGGCAAGAAAGTTAATTGTTAATTGAATTATAATTTGCCGCGCAGCGCATAGCAAAAGGAAGAGAAAATAAATGAAAAATAGAAGTAGAAGAGAATTATGAGTGCTGCTCCTAACAATGATATATTAAATGATTCACTGTTTTTATGTCGAAGGGAAAAACTGTACTCTTTATTAGTTTCACATAAATAAATTTTAAAATAAATTTTACAAGATTCAATTTTCAAATCTTTTTTTTATTAATCCGATTCTATTTACAATCTATCGAAACAGCACATTCAATAAATCTCAAAGTACATGGAGATTCGCATATTGCTAATGCAATTTACAGATTATTTACAAAATAGTACAAGGGAGTCAATATAATACAATAATAATAATATAATTTAACAATCATATAAGAATAATATAGAATAATAAAAGTTTAAAAGTTAAATTACTAACATTATATAACTAACATAGGTTGCCTTTGAGAAGTATTTAATTTCTAAATCTAGCGGGTGAGATCATCTTAACCTGCGTTACATTTCACTATTGCCTAAAAGATTTATTGCTAGTGGGTTAACATGGTTGTTAAGCCGGTCTACGTACTTAGCGCTAAGTAAGTTTATGACTTATTTTATAGGTTTGATTTTGAGGTCTCTGTGGAGCTTGGAGCTCTCTACGTAACATGGTGCGTCTGCTATTTGGCGCATATTTGAGTTGCTGGCGGTGCCCCACAGTTGGATACCGGAGGTCCAAACTGTTTTAAGAATTGTGTTGTAAATTAAAATTTTATTTCTTTAACTCAGTTTTCAGCAGCCAGCACATTTTCTTCAATTTGAGAGACAGCTATTCTCTCTTTGCTGTTATGTGTATTTTCCATGTAAGGCGTCTGTCCAAATGTAAACCTAAGTATTTTATACTTTTGCAGGATGGTAGGCTAGTCTCGAATAGTGTGACTGAGGGGCAGTCGCCTCGTCGAAGTGAAAATGTAGCAATTTTTTTTTGGGTTAACTCCGATATACCACTTTCTGAGCCAAGACTCTAGAATGCTTAGTTCAGCCTGTAATATGGCAGATGCCTCTGCTGCGGTTGCAGCTGATAATAGCATGGCTGTGTATGTTGCTTTAAGAGTGTTGTTGTTGGATGTAGGCAGATCTGAGGTGTATATTGTGTACAAGACAGGACCTAGGACGCTGCCATGCGGGTCTCCTGCTTTGATGCTTCTAATTCGAGACTGCTCGTTTCCGATTTTCACATAGAAATGATGATCGCATAAGAAACTCATTATCATTAGAAAATACGGAGCGGGAAGCAACTTTTTGATTTTAAAGAGTAGCCCTTCATGTCAGACACGGCTCCAACGCAGTACTGTTTGTTTTTGAATGCATTGAGGATGACTTCCACAATTCTGTGACATTGCTCGGGTGTCCCGTGACTTTTACGAAAGCCAAATTGATGTGAGGGGATGACTCCACCTTTGTCCAGCAGTGGTAACATTCTGCGAAGAAATATTTTTTCGAATATTTTCGAGAAGAATACTAGGATGCTGATGGATCGGTATGCGGCTATAATATTTTCGGGTTTACCGGGCTTGAGCAGTAGAATGTCCTCCGCACATTTCCATTGTGAGGGGAAATGTTGGAGTCTTAGCATGCTGTTTAATATGTGAGTTAGTAAGAGTATGCTTTTGAAGGGAAGCGCTTATATCGCTTTTGCAACATAAGATTTAAAACTAAAGTTTTTTCTTTATAAAAAAAATAATAATAAACCATAATCCTAAAGACAAAACCAATTTTAAAGCAAAAAATGAACAACTTTCCAACTTAAGCACAAAAACTGCTCTCACAACACTTAACGACATGATTACCATTTAAACGTTTATTTCACTAAACAGGGTAGTGCTGCGACTTCGACGACCTCGGATTTTGGCAATATTTCCTATTTTAAGTCGACAAAGCCGCAGCGCTACCATACTTTATTTCCTCGCCGCAAATGGGCTGTCAATACATGATTATACAATGCAACTAGAACTCGTCAAACAAACACAACACTTAAACCTAAAAAATGGATCAATTAAATAGATTACAATGCAATCTAAACGGCCATATCAATAAATATATCCAGTTGCACATCCTTCTAAGACACTACAGTCCCAAAATTATTTCACTTCAATAAACCCATCTAAAATAACGAAGAAACATACCTATCCCTTTCAATTAAACTCTTTATCATCTAAACTCATAACCCAATTCCAATGGAGGCGTCGCTCTCCTAGTCCATAATTTGATCAAACAAAATACTCTCTAAATAACGGGGGACTTTGAAGCCATAGGCATCTCGGTGTAATCTAAAACGAAATTCAACATCATCTATTTTTTTTTTTTTTTTTCGCAGACGTTGTGGTAGCGCACTACCAAACAAGAGGAATTATGAAACCAGACCTAGTGTCTGTTCCACAGCTATGACCGATAATAGTCAACAGCTGCTTTATCTACTTAACAACGATTATTATTACTAAAAGATTACAAACACTAATTAATAAAATTAAAATCTAAATTAAAATTAATACAAATATATATAGTAACAATTCAAATAAGTAACTAATTCTATCCAATTTCATTTAATCTACGAGTAAGAAGAGATTTTAAAGAGGAAGAGGAGGCTATGTTAGAAAACAAATGATAGTTAGAGTTATAAGCCAAACACATAACACAAAAGGGATCATGCAGTAAGAAAGATGATCATGCAGTGTTTAGTCTAATGGGCAAATAGTATCTTGTTGAACGCGAAGGCACATTAAAGTTTGTTTTCCCGAGGAGACAAGGCGAATTGACTTTTCCGTTTATCAGGTTATGAAAAAAGAGTATACCTTACACGGATCTCCGACTAGCTAAGGTAGGAAGATTAATCGATTTTAGGCGGCAATGGTATGAAGGGAGACGAATTGCAGAATTCCAGGACTCCAAGAACACTTCTA
>JBAMBQ010004652.1:0-36479 GCA_037044495.1 Stegana nigrithorax | reverse complement strand
GAATTGTTTTTAAATGCTCTCTTAGTCTTAAGTCTCTTAGTTATATTGAATTAGATTAGTAGGTAGAATAGATGTAAGAAGAAAATGAATAAATTAGTGTCATCTTGTAAGGCGAAGCGAGCGCTCGTATATTTTTATTTTTATCTGGTGATATCCTGTACTGGTGTACAGTCAATAGTCAATTTGGAGCGGTTGCTTATCAAGCCTCAGGGAACACTCAACAATATCTTTCAAAAATTGTTGGCGTTCCAGACTATTATTGTAAGTTCACTGGCCATTTTGGTTGTTTTGAATGGTTTGGTTCGGTAGAAGTGTAGTTATTATTTTAATTAAGTTGTTTACTTGTGAGATTAAGTCTTTTGCTATAATTTTTAGGTCTTGTATGTCATTGGATTGTGTGATGATATCCTTGTTATTTTCTTGTGCTTTTTCGATGATTTTTGTTATATTGATTAATGGTGTAGTGAGTTCTGGTGAGTCGCAGATGGGCTGGAGAGAGGTAGATTGCGTTAGTTTGATTATTTAAGCAGAGCTTTTTCCTGGTTGTATTAGTGTGTTTTCAATTTTGTTTATAGGTTAATTGATTCGTGTGTTGAGATTTTTCTCTCTTAGCTGGGGAAATCGTTGTATTTTCGCATCCTTGGTAATAATCAGTGTGGTTTCCGCCGCAGAGTGCACATTTGGGTTGTCCGTTGTCTGAGGTCAGTTTGCATGCTATTGTTCTTTTGTTGTATTGTATTGTTGTGTGTGTTTGCCTGTGAACCTAACGCATATTAGGTCTCTAGTACAAAAACTTTTTGTAAGGCCATATTTGTGGCAGTTTGTACATAGAGAGATTTTCCTTTTGTGGTGGGGTGGCTCGATTTTGATTTTCTTTTGCGGCATGTATGTATGTTAAGTTGTAAATGTCCGAATTATTTCTGTTAATTTTAAGTTCTATGATAAATATCGGGAGAGGCGCCCTCGTTGATTATTCATTTTTTATGTGTTAATTTTTGGAGATGTTATTTGAGTTATTATTTGAGTTTCTGTGGCACTCAACGCTTCTTTGTTGTTTGTGTAGTCGGTTTGATCTTCTGCTGCTGCTAATATTTCAAATTTGTTTAATGATTCAGTTGGTTTGCTGAGCCAGTACTGTTGTAAAGTTTTTTGTGCTGAGTTTTGTATTGTTGTTTGTGTTTTTTCGGAATTTTTATATTTTTGTTTTTTACAGCTGTTTGGTTGTTCAGTTGTTTTGTCTGTGGTGTCTCGATTTCTTTTAGTTGTTTGTGTTGTATTATTTTGATGAATATTTGCAATGTTTACATTTTCTACCTGGATTTTTGGTGATGTTATTGCTTTAACTGTTGTGTTGGTTGATGTTGACGTAGCGGATGATGCTATTGTTGTACTGAAGCTACTTTGAGTTGCAGTGGTTGTTGATGTCGGTGGTTGAGGAGTTGTTGGAGATGCAAATTGCGCGCTCCAAGTTAATGAGTTTGTTCACATTGGACACGGTATGGTGGGAGAGCAAGATCGCGCTCTCACTTCATTTACAGAGAGTGACGAAGGTTTACCGGTTGAACGTATGGTGAAGTAATCAATGTTGTTGTTGTTGTTTGATAGCCTTCGCTCATTTATGTGAGCGTTAAGCATTGTTAATATTACACTTTTGATTAGTTTTTCGATTATTTAATCACTTTTGTGTTGTTCAGAGTGCGATAAAATAGAGTCACTGTCTTATGTATTTTGCACGTTTATTGTTTGTTATTTGGTTTTTAATCACAGGACGATTGATTAGGTCATTCGATCGCGTTCACAGTTGGAAGGGAACTGCGATTATTAGCTTCGGCTGCTCAAAGTCAATGGTGGTGCAAATGGTAAAGCGGTTAGCTGGAAAATTTGTCTTGAGTTCAATTCCTAAGGTTATTAGTCCTCATTTTTTCTTTTTACAGTAATCAAATTAAAATATATTCTAAACACGAATTCATTCGATTTCTTCTGAAGACACTCACGATAAATCGCAAGAGTATTAAATATGTCAAACTGCGTGCTGCGAAGGTACTCGCTACCAGTCTAATGGAGCGTCTTTCTTTTTCGTGTGTTAACACCTATAGCCGCGGTACAGTGAATGTGAAATTTAATGCAGTCGCGTTAGATTCTCGCATGCTATGATAACGTACATTTTCTTGCTTATAGGTTAACAAATGTGTGGTTGTTGCACAACAATGAACTCTGTGTGAATATACGTATGCCATATGAGATTAGATCAAAATAAAATCGTTAACACATCTCCCCTGTGTTCGGAAACAGAGTTGACTTTTTTTGACATAGCTTATGTCTATCTACTAGATATTGGGGTTTTCGATACGAAATCTTTGCAATACCGACACCGACATCTGGTGACTTCTCCAATGACTTCAACATTTTGAAAATTCGCATGCCGCCACCAAGAATCGAACCGAAAATCTTAGACATTGCAGTCCAAAACTTTACCGCTGAGTCACAGCAGCTGTTAAGCGATCTGCTGCTAATGTGCTATTTTTACATTTTATTTAAATGAGAGAGAAATATTCAAACGAATTTCATAACATTTGAAGTATGTACATATGTATCAAAAGCAATTTTAGCTACTGCTTTTGAAAAACTGGGTTTGGTGCAGTGCATAAAGTCGTGTCGGGTTCGATGGCCGCGGCAGGAAATGTTTTTTTTTTTGGTTAATTTTTTACACATTTTATTTTTTTGTATCTTTTTATACCCTGTACCCAAAAAATGGTAAAGGGTATATTAAAGTTGTGCAAATATATGTAACGGGCAGAAGGAGACGTGGAAGACCCCACAAACTATATATATTCTTGATCAGCGTCGAAAGGCGAGTCGATCTAGCCATGTCCGTCCGTCTGTCTGTCTGTATGAACAAACAGATCTCGGAAACGGTAAGACCTACAACCACCAAATTTTGCACGAAGACTCCCCCAATCCATAGGCATAACGAGTTTATTGTTTTTTTTTTCGATATTCGACCTATAACATATAGCTGCCATAGGAACGATCGGCCGAAAACCCACATTTAGTAACCAAACCCTTTTGTTTTCAAGATATCGTTACCAATTTTTGGATTTCATAGTTTTAGCTCATTTCCAATTACATATCACAATATTATATATATCGGCTTACTATATCATATAGCTGTCATAGGAACGATCGGCCGAAAAACAACATTTACTGAGAAAAATTTTTTTGTTTATTAAGATATCGTTACCAAATTTTCGATTTGATGATATTAAGTAATATCCAATCATATTCCCGAATATGATAAATATCGATTTACTATAACATATAGCTGCTATAGAAACGATCGGACTTTTACTAAAAAAAAATTTTTTTTTTCTTGAGAGATTTTTACGTAATGAATAGAAAATATTAAAGCAACAAAAAAATGTATATTCAGTTTTGGATTGGGTACAGGGGTTGCTATAGTCGGTTCCGCCCGACTATAGCCCTGCCTTTCTAGTTTTATTTTATTTAGTTGGGATGGTATATTACTGTTGTTGTTTGAAGCTTTGTATTTAGCAAGGATAATATGAGGGAAAGCAGAGCCATATTACAATTGCTAAAGGCACTTGTGCACTGCGCAAAGTGTACGCCGATATGTGTTTCTAACTGCGATGCAGTTTTTTTGGCTGAACATATGTAAGTCAAGTAGTTGATCGCTATGCTTATTAAATGGAAATTATGTTAGAATGCTTAAATTGCCATATTCATTCATTCATATTGCTCGATATATTACAAGAAGACACATTTGAAGCGAATACTAAAAGACCAAAATTAATCTTCCTTCAACTATTCATACTTTGTGTAGTCAGCCTGCAATTTCCTTATTGAAGTGTTTTTACTACTCCTCTACAACCAAACGAACTGGTGTTTCGATTGAATTGCAGTTCAGTTGAACTCCTTCCCAACTGTTGTTCATCATGAACTGAATAAATGCACCATATTTTAATAAATGTATTTTGCACACAATCATTTTCACAAATAATCAGTGCAAAATATTTTAATTGGTCTAAAATCATGACAAATTCGCCTGTTTGTGTGTGTATACACATACTGCTGGTGTTGCTGTCCAAATGCATACACAAATTCAATTCGACAGCCAGGTACACATGAAAATCAGAATGAAATGCATATGACAATATAGAAGCAGCAGCAACACAAAACGAAAAATATGTTTTGTAGACGTAGAAATAGTCAAAACTTCAAAATCATGTCAAATTCTTTTCCGCACGCACACACACACTCATGTATTTCAAAAGGTACGCTCGATGAACGACTTTTTGAGCAAGCGCTCATGAAATGTAGCAAGCAATAGGATTGTCTGCAGCAAGAAATTTGCGCACTCAATAACAACTAAATTCTTGAAATGCGAAAAAAATGGCAGTTGCTACCAAAAAAAACTTATATGAGCTAGGTCAATCAAATCAAACGAAAATTTTAAGTCAGAGTAGCAAAGCACTATGGTACTCCTAACAGAATTTTGGAGAATAATAAAGGCTCCCGCTTACAAAAATTTCAACTTGTTGAGATTCGGTCTCTATATGATTAACAGTCTCTGTGATAATATGTTTCGTTGTTTGCTGAACAAACAGCCGAAGAATATTCTGTTCTGCTCGCACTTATGTATGTTCTTGTTGCTATTTGTGTAACTTTGTTGCATTGCTTTAAGCATATAAGCATGCGTAACACTACTGCTGGCTCTGTGGTTGTTGTTGTTTTTATTGTGTATTAGCAATTTTGTGTAATATGTAATGTAAACATACGTTAAAAGAAGAAGGAATATATCAGTCTATATGAATTATTTAGTTTCTTCTTTTTTTTGGCAATGAGCAATTTAAGAAAAATCGATTTATGCATAAGGCACACACGACAAAGCGCAGCAGGAAATTTTTATATATGTACATACAGTGAGTCACTTAAGTATTTTGCCTATTGGTTTTCATGCAAAAATTTGATTTTGTTGGCTTATAAAATTACAACAATGGGAAAAATAGAAAAAAAATGTTGCTCGTCTGCTAAAGGCATATTTTCACAACAAGTTAACCCAACTACGGATCATATACGATGATCCGTTAGCTAGCTATTGAGGCGCAATCATTTTCTGCCGAAAATTTCGATCTCACAAAAGTATTTTGCCTCGCAACAAAGTACACGTGGTTTCCATATTTCCTATGAAATTTGCCTCAATTGCGTGGAAATTATGCATGCTGTACTTGCTGCTAAGGCAATAACTTAATGTTGTGTACAATTTCGATGTGATTCTGCTGCTTATGCAACCCAAAATGGCAAAACGCAAAGAATTAAATTATGAACAAGGAAAAATCATTTTATATCTGTATTATCAGGGTAAGCTTATCCAATATGTTTCCGAAATGTTTGATCGAAGTCGCCAAACAATAGAAAACACAAATGCATGATCGAAAGAACATGGTACCATAGAGAATACAGCCAGTTCTGGCCGCCCTTAAATGCTGACAACACGAATTGATAGGGAAACCCTTAAGGAAAACCGGGAAAACCCACATTTGTCTGCACCAAAAATTTACGACAAATAGTTGACACTCATGCCTACACTTCTGTGCGATGAAACAATCCTTAGGGTTCCCAGGGCCAAGAATATCCATGGTCGTGTAGCAAGGCAAAAATTGCTGATTTCACTATTTTCAATATTTAACGCTTTATTTGACTTGCGCCAGACCATGTGACGCCCAACTGATCCGAAAAGATTGTAATTGCTTCCATCACTGAAGATTACGCCCATCTAAAACTTCAAAATCGTAGTTTTGTTGCTCCTTGCGAGCAACATCCGCGTCGCGCTGCTTTGCTTGCCCGCCTGGTTTCGGCCCGGGACCCTGGAGCCGCACAGAGGGCTGAGGCAACATTTGGGGGCGGGCCCGGTCCAGGGTTCCCACATTCGTGTTGTCAGCATTTAAGGGCGGCCAGAACTGGCTGTATTCTCTATGGTACCATGTTCTTTCGATCATGCATTTGTGTTTTCTATTGTTTGGCGACTTCGATCAAACATTTCGGAAACATATTGGATAAGCTTACCCTGATAATACAGATATAAAATGATTTTTCCTTGTTCATAATTTAATTCTTTGCGTTTTGCCATTTTTGGTTACATAAGCAGCAGAATCACATCGAAATTGTACACAACATTAAGTTATTGCCTTTGCAGCAAGTACAGCATGCATAATTTCCACGCAATTGACGCAAATTTCATAGGAAATATGGAAACCACGTGTACTTTGTTGCGAAGCAAAATACTTTTGTGAGATCGAAATTTTCGGCAGAAAATGATTGCGCCTCAATAGCTAGCTAACGGATCATCGTATATGATCCGTAGTTGGGTTAACTTGTTGTGAAAATATGCCTTTAGCAGACGAGCAACATTTTTTTTCTATTTTTTCCATTGTTGTTATTTTATAAGCCAACAAATTCAAATTTTTGCATGAAAACCAATAGGCAAAATACTTAAGTGACTCACTGTATATATATTTTTATGGGGTTTCGGTTCGGGTTTTTTTTTTTAAGTTTTTATTAATCCATTGTATTTTTGGTAATCGCAACCTCGCGGAACATGTAATTCCTCAATTATTGCCCCAAAATGACAAATTTGTTCAATACAATAATCTTTATAAGTGCTCATGGTATTATATGTACATACACCATAACTTTTAAGAGTTTCATGGTTTACATTTTTCTTTAAGCTTTGACAAATTTTATTTTTTAATTACTTTCATTACAGGCGCCGGTGAATCAGGCAAAAGTACAATAGTTAAACAAATGAAAATCATCCATGAAAGTGGGTTCACTCCAGAAGATTTTAAACAATATAGACCGGTTGTTTACAGTAACACAATACAATCATTAGTTGCAATATTGCGGGCTATGCCAAACCTCAGTATTCAGTACAGCAATAATGAACGGGAGGCAAGTTGAAATCAAACATACATTCATATGTCGTACATAAATAATAAGATTTTTTTTTTTGTTTTCATACTTAACTTTTAACGAACCCAGAGCGATGCAAAAATGGTATTCGATGTATGCCAGCGCATGCACGACACGGAACCATTTTCAGAGGAACTGTTGGCTGCTATGAAACGCCTTTGGCAGGACTCTGGCGTGCAGGAATGTTTCTCACGCAGCAACGAATATCAATTAAATGATTCCGCCAAATAGTGAGTAAAAGTTTTCTTATTTTATTATTAAAACTTTCATTTTCGTTTACAAACGAGTATATAAATATAAAAAATTATTACTATATAAACATAAAACACATTAATATTTATAAATTTCGAACGAAATACGTTTAAAACTAAAAATAACCTTTAAAATTTAAAAAAATGTATCCAACAATTAAACAAAATATCACACATTTTGCAAATTGCAACAAAACATTGAATAGTACATGTAACTTCAAACTTTGGCGTATCCTCACTCATTAATGCCTTAGTGTTAATTTGAAATTTAAAGGTGATTGTGGTATATATGTGGAATTCACTTTATACACTAATTCTCCCGAATTGTACTCGACTTTGTATTTGCGGAATATCTGTCAAAGTTAAAAAAAAAAAAAAATAGCAGAATACAATTACACCAAACTAAATATGTATGTATGTATGTACAAAATAAAATTGTAATTTGAGATTACCTTGGCAAGTAATGTGTGAAGTTCTATTTCTGCAAAACGCCGACCCACGCACATACGACGACCAAAACCAAAGGGTAAACTAACAAAGGGATGGATTTTCTGGCCAGAGAGTGGGCACATTGCAACGGATATATTAGATGATTGTTTTAGCCAACGTTCGGGTACGAAACGATCGGGTTCCGGAAAATATGCTGGGTCATTCGAAATAACCAAATGCGGGAATATAACGTGCGTCTGCGAAAATGAAATATAATATATTTAAGATTAAAAGAAATACAGTGTTTAAATCATATTTGGCAGTTTTGGTATTGCTTGTTAGATGTATACAGTTTAGGCTTGCTATTGCTTCATTTGGTTTCGTAAACCCGAAAAGCGACAAAGCAAGGGAAAGCAGAGCCGAAGTTCTTTCGCTTGTACTTATGCACTACAAAAAATGTGTGCATGGGTAATCCGCTTAGTCTCTTGAAGACAACCAAGCCTGACGTTCGTTTCGCATTGCGTTCTTCGGCCTCAGTCACTGCGCATAAGGCCGTGTGCCGATATACGTTCGGTCGTCAGTGATGGTCGGCCACAGGAGGATATGACTAAAACAAATACTACTCACGCCTCTTGGAATATGATAACCACTGATTACAGCATCCGATTGTAGACTACGGCCATTGGCAATGACAACGGGTTTAATACTGCAAGGCAAGCAATTGACATGTTTATGAGTAATATCGATAACTTAATAAAGTAAACTCACCGCAATGTTTCCTTGACACATGCTCGTAGATATGGAATCTGTTCAAGTACATTTTGATTTATTTCAGCTTCCCGTGTTGGGAAAACCTGCTTAAGTTCCTCAAATAGGATCTGCTGCTTTTCAGGATTCTTAGCCAATTGATAAATAGTCGACGAGGCGGCGACAGATGTCTTTGTTGGAATGTAACGAAATGACAAATATAAATAATATAAACTAATTGCAGAGTAATATTATGCAGTACCGTATCAACGCCTACAAGGAATAAATCCAGAGCCAATACAGCCGCCAGTTTTTGATTGCCTGTTTTGCGCACAATCCGCTCTACAATCGAGATATCTGCTTCTTTTTTGAGCTTTGATGGCTCCACAGCATCAGCTTGGTCCATAGTCTTACTAATGTTCTTCATGCAAATGCTACAGAAAATAGAATTAAGATACAAGACTTTCCTGATACAGTATAATCTCGGAAAAGTTAAGCAAAATGTCCCAAGGGTAATTGACTTTTTCAAAATATTAATTTTTCTAAACGGATTTCAAAATTAGAAAAAAAAAGATAATAAAATTTCTCCTATACGTAGGCATAACGAGTTCTTTTTATTATTATTATTTTTTTCAATATTCAACTGATAACATATAGCTGCTGTAGGAACGATAGAATGAAAATCACATTTACTGGGAAAAACGTTTTTGTTTATTAAGATAAGGTTCCGAATTTTGGATTTAATAATATTGGCCAATATCCAATCATATGTCTGAATATGATAAATATTGGTTTACTATAACATATAGCTACCATAGGAACGATAGATCGAAAAAAACGAAAAATTTTTTTGTTTATTAAGAAATCGTTACCAAAGTTTAATTTGATAATTTTAAGTAATATCTAATTATATATCTGAATATGATAAATATCGTGCTACTATAACATATAGCTGCCAAAATACCGGTCGTCCGAAAAATTACTTTTACAAAAACAACATTTTTTTTCCTATGTCAACTTAGAGCTCTCACTTGCTTGTATTGCCAAACAAACGGTTGATTTGAAAAATTTGTACGGTCAAAAAAGTTTACTTTTTAGAGCGGTACTTGGGCACTAGACATCTGCACGGCTGCATTCAGTTTTTTGGCATAACTGAGAACCGCTGTATTTCACACTCACTTTCAATAATTATTTACAACACCACTGAGTTCTGAGAGAGAGAGAAAGAGCACTAAATAGCAAACGTTCGCAAGCAAAAACGAACCGAATTCAAAAGAAACGAATGGAACCAGAAAATCTTTCACCGTACTCATCGCATTCATATTAGGGATCTGCAATGAGTGGAAAAAACGAGATTGTGAGCTACTCACGAAAATTGAGTGTGAAGCGAGACGAGACAAGTGTAAGTGTGTGTTTTCATAAAGCGAATAGAAAGAGAGACCCGGCTTGCAACTACTCATAAATGTGAGTAGCATATATTCACAAGTGAATATGCGCAAACACTTATAGAGTCACAACCTACTCGTTATATGAATTTCATATCGTGATTTGGGATTCTCGTTTGTTTAAGCAGAGGCGATTTTGACGGTTATTGATTTTTTGTTTTTATGACTAATAAGTAATAATGCTACAAAGTATTGAAAATATGGTAAATATTTAATGTATATTGAAATAGTTTTAGTCAGTTATGAACTTCAATTGTTATTTTCGTAATTATTTAGTATATTGGCCCGTATATCTCATATTACAGTTTTTAATTGCTTTGATTTTCGGGTTGTCACTTGACTCTTTTATTTCAAATCGTATGCTGTTAAAACTGTAGTGTTTCCCTAGTTTTAAGTTTAATTGTTAATAATAACGATTCATTATTATGCACCTTCAATAAAATTTTTAATCCTTTTTATGTTTTTATTTGCTGTGAAATGTAGTTCGCGAGAGCAAATGTGCTTGTGAGAGAAATTTGTATTTGATTTTTGTATTTGTATTGAATGCACGCATGCAGATGTCTGGTGGGCACTGAAATTCGCTTCACTTAACCGGAACTTTTGCGCGAGTTACATTTTCCGCGATTCTAATGTTGTTGTAATGATGTCTTATAACATATAGAAGAACTTACTCCGTAAACTGATCTAATGCACGCACAAAACTTTGATATGCTTTCGTGGGGTAGAAATGCCATAGCGGCATTCGCAGCTCGAGTTCTGGCACGGCCCAAAAGAATGTATTAATAGCATCAATAATTTTTTGGGATTCAGCGCTGCCGTTGGGCGAGAGACAACCCAAACGAGTATCCAACGAAACCCGCCCTACAGCTAAGGTTAACAGAAATATGGATTTAAGTATTTCAACAGCGCAGTTGCCTGCATATTATATTTATAACTTACATTCCAAAGCCCATTTATAGAGTTCGTGCAGGAAATTTGCAGGCAACTCATCCTTTTCATCGCGCATATCGTGTATTCTAAAAAATATTTCATAAATTCGTTAGCGAATTTCAGATTGTTATAAATGCTGCATCCGGTTTACTTTTTTTCTTACCTGCACATGAACTCTGAGGCGATGTCATTGAGCGGTGAAATGTACTTTTTGGCAGTTTGTGGTTGCAGCAGTATTTGTTGTACTTCCTGCCGAAATGTCTCCCAATCGGGCCCATGCCTAAGAAAGTCACGATGATTTTGATTTTGTCAATACTTTTTAAATTTATTATTCACTTACACTCCAATGAGGCCAGCAACATCGCCAAAAAAATCACGTCTAAGTTCGCTTTTGTAATGCTTTAGTGAAGGCATCGAGGGTCTGTGATTCAAAAAAATAAAAAAATAAAATAAATGTCAGGGCTTATAGTCGGGCACACCCAAATATAGAATATCCTAAATCTACATTTTGTTAAAACTCATTTTTCGGATGATTGTTACTATGGCAGCTTAACATATACCTAAACTGATATTTATTATTAAATCCAAAATTTGGGAACGATATCTTAATAAACAAATTGTTTGGTATGTTGTATGGCCTGCTGAACTGTTTCATGGCGTCATAATAAAATTGCTCTCTGGTCTGATTTCTAAATTTTACGCTGCAATACACTAACATACGTTAAAAAATCAAATTTAAATTTGGCAAATATTTTTTCAGCATTAGATTGGTTATTATTGATTCAAAATACATTCAACCTTCGCTAACTTCTACTTCTTTGGTTGGTCCGATTCTAAAATATGCTTCATGTGTTTGGAATCCCTAACTCACAACATATTCTGACCGTATTGAATCTGTCCAAAAACAATTTTTGCTTTTTGCGTTCCGTGGATTAAACTGGAATTCTGCAATTCGCCTTTCTTCATACCATTCCCGCCTTAAATTGATTAATCTGCCTACCTTAGCTAGTCGGAGATCCGTGTTAGGTATACTTTTTTTCATAACCTAATAAACGAAAAAGTCAATTCGCCTTGTCTCCTCGGGAAAATAAATTTTAGCGTACCTTCGCGTTCAACAAGATATTATTTGCCCATTAGGCAAAACACTGCACGATCATCTTTTTCTACTGCATGATCCCTTTTATGTTATGTGTTTGGCTTATAACTCTAACTATAATTTAATTTCTAATATAGCCTCTTCTTCCTCTTTAAAATCTTTTCTTACTCGTAGATTTTATGAAACTAGATAGATATTTACTTATTTTAATTTTTACTATGTATATTTGTATTAATTTTAATTTAGTTTTTAATTTTATAAATAAGTTTTTGTAATCTTCTAGTAATAATAATCTTTGTTAAGTAGATAAAGCAGCTGTTGACCATTATCGGTCGTAGCTGTGGAACAGATACTAGGTCTGTTTTCGTAAGTCCTCTTGTTTGGAACTGCGCTATCACAACGTCTGCAAATAAAAACTTTACCACCCTCTAACTTGAAAAAACATTTTTTTTTTAAATTTTCGTACAAAAACTAAAAGTTTCTCTCTTTTAGTCGAAAAAGAGAATACCGAGCTATGCAGTTGTTGCGCGAAAAGGCAAAGGAAATGTAGATTCATGCAGGAAACGGCAAACAAAAATTACCTCTTTTTTTTAAATAATTGACTCATTATATTATGAATAAAAAGGTTCCCAAAGGTACAAATTACTTGTTTGGCATTGGTTACAGCTTTGAATTAATTTATGTTCGATTTTCCAATTGAGTGCGCAACTTGACCACTTTATAATATGGTGCAACACTAATTACCCCATTTTCAGTATAAACATTTTCGAAAATGCAAACTGCGTTAGTACTGCCGCAGTAAATACTGCAGCATGTTTATAAATGCAGAATTTCGCAACACTGTTTTTTGTAAGTATTCTGAAATGCAACTCTGCAGAATAAAGTGCGCAAATTCCTGCAACTAGCCCAACAAAAATTTTTCAAAAGTTGCAAAAATTGAAATTGAGCAAGTTGAATTTTTTGTTTTTTAATTGTTTTTCAATAAATTTTGATTTATTCTAGGGTAAATAAACTTTAGGAGTAGCTGCTGATTCGCCTTTTTTCCTGGTGGTACAGAAACTTTTTTAACAATATTTATTTTATTTACAAGAAATTTGTATTTTATTATGTTTGACTCAGATACGATTAACTTGATCGTATCTTGCTGGTGTTTCTTTTCTTTTTTATATTTACACTTGCTTTGTTTCTACCTAAACTGCATTTGATTGCACATGGCGCGTTGCTGCTGATGTTTTCGTTGCAATTACATTTACATTTAAAATGCCACGGTTATTATTATCAGCATCACAGCCCGGTGTGGGCCAAAACTTCCTTCACAATCTTTCTCCATGAATCTCTCCAACTCTTTTTGCTTTTAGTTAAGGACACCCAATGTACTCAGATCTGTCCTCTAGTTCGGCATCCTAGGTACAGGAAAATTTTCTTCACTAGTACTTCGTCATCTATGTGTAGTACATGGCCTAGCCATCGTATTCTTTGCGATTTAATAAATCGTGTAATCGTTTCGCTTTTCATTATTGTTTGAATTTCATCATTATAACGACGTCTGTAGGTGTCATCGTCCAGTCGTAGTGGGCCCAAAATTTTACCCATGATTTTTCTTTCAAAGATGCTATGTTTCTATAATTCCGCAGTTTTAAGCGTCAACACTTCGCACCCATATGTTAATACCAGATTTACAAGACTCTTGTATATATTGGTTTTAGTACTTCTTGAAAGTAATTTCTTTTTGAATAGTTTTGGGTGCATGTAATAGTTTTTTTTTTTGCACCTTGAATGCGCTCTTTAACTGAGCAGGACGAGTCTTCGGCGCTTGAAAACGTAACGCCCAAATATTTAAACTGCGTTCCGCTATTACTATTTACTGTCAGTCAAAAAAAATCATACATAATTGTTTCGACAACTCTGGCCACTGAAACAAACAAAACTAGAAAGGCGTAACCGTTTCCGAGATCCGTGCGTTCATACGGACCAAAAAATGGTAAAGGGTATATTAAAGTTGTGCACATGTATGTAACGGGCAGAAGGAGGTGTGGCAGACCCCACAAAGTGCATATATATTTTCGACCAGCATCGAAAGGCGAGTCAATCTAGCCATGTCCGTCTGAACAAACGGATTTTGGAAACGGTTAGACCTACAACCACAATTAGGCACGAAAGGCTCTCCCTAATCCGTAGGCATAA
The DNA here is from genome assembly GCA_037044495.1 of Stegana nigrithorax. Classification (NCBI taxonomy): domain Eukaryota; kingdom Metazoa; phylum Arthropoda; class Insecta; order Diptera; family Drosophilidae; genus Stegana; species Stegana nigrithorax. The sequence continues at coordinate 22,407 of JBAMBQ010004652.1, read as the reverse complement.
CGAGTTTATTTTCTTTTTTGATATTCAACCTATAACATATAGCTGCCATAGAAACGATCGGCCGGTATCCACATGTGCTAAGCTCTGTAGATTAAATTATCAATCATTTTATAAAATTAAGAGGAAAATGCAAAATACTACAGTAAGCCACCTTTGTGATAGCATTTATGTAAGAAAGCCGAGATTTGGCAAACACTGCTAGGTCGGCTGCTGAGGGCCAGTGGTATTTTAAATATACATGCATACTTTTGTTATTTTCACTAATAAGTACGTTAATTTTCGCCACTTTTTTCCTTGTTTACAAAAATGAGCTGTCTTTCGAAAATTTGCATAGCTCACGATTTAAATTTAATTAGCGCGTTTTACATTAGGGTTATTCAGAGTCTTGTACATTTGACTAGCATTTGTGGATGTTCACATATCTTATATATTTTATCTTATATTTATTATTTATTTATTTATTTTATATGCATATGTAAAAAGTCTTCTTAGTTGTTACACTATTTATAAATCAAGTACGGCTCAACCGATTTTTATTATTTTTGATTTGTTAGATTTTTCTCTGCCGGGACATCCAGAAGTTAATAAATGTGTACCTCCATTTATCTGCTTATAGATTTCGCAACACAACAACAACAGAAATTGCAATTGTTATAATTATACTCACAAAAATAAAATTCGCTTATGCTCTTTTGGTTGAGTGAGCTCGAAGTAAATGAGCAATGCTTGTGCTCTCAGTAATTCTTTATTGCTATGTAGTAGATCGTTGCTTTGCTTAGTTGTTGCTAATAAGGGTGGAAACATTAAAAGACTCCGAGGCAGATTTTATATGAATGTTGTTGTTGCTGTGCATGTTGTTACAGGACGCCAGTAACATGATTGACCAATAATATATTTATTAGTAATAATTTCTATAATTTTTATCGACGATATTGTACTACTGTGCGCCGGTGACAATAGAGTGCAATAGTGAATTGCTTTGTTTCTTTCCTACTCAAAATTCATCATACATATTAAACATGTTAGGTGACATGAGTCTTCGTCATTGACCGCAGAACTGAAATTTAATAATAGTAAAGCCTGTAACATTTTTAACTCACAGATATGTGAAAATGGTATTATTTTAAGGTATCCTACTATCGAGACTGTCCTGTAAACTATATTAGTTGTTGTTTACAACACATTTTTTTGTTATTGTTGTACAAAGCTCTTTGCTTTGCACTGATGTTGCATTGTATGTGTGGATTGTGTAATGTGTATGCGCGTATGAACATAAGTGCGAGCAGAAAAAAATAATATTCTGCTTTTTGTTCAGCAAACAACGAAACGGATTATCGCAGAGACTGTTAATCATATAGAGGCCGCACCTCATACAAGTTGAAATTTTTGTTCTTGCGGTAGAGTCCTGGCCCCACGCCATCTTTCGGTAGGGTCCTGGGCCCACGACCCACGTACAAATTTTATCAACTGGGTCATGCGTGTTCTTAATATACATATTTTCTGACATTACTATGTCAATTAAGAAAATCGTTAAAGCCCGTAGACCGTAGACCGTAGCGCTGTTTCGAGTGCACAGGAGCTGAACATTGCATAAAAAACCGTTGGGAACCATTTGAATAAGACCGGATACAAAAAAAAAAAAAAAACTTGTATGGGTGCCACACCAGTTAATACAGAAAAATGGTCCGAATTTCTATCTGTAAACCGCTATTGAGTCGTAACAAAATCGATCCATTTTTGAAGCGGATGATAACTGGCGATGAAAAATTGATCACTTACAACAATATCAGCCGGCGTAATAGGTGTCTGGGTAGGTTTTGCTCTGTGTTTGGTGGGATTGGCAGGGAATCATTATTGTCATTAAATATTAAATGAAAAAAGAATTAAAACAAAAAACATATAAAAAATTCAACTTCATCACAAAAAAGTAACTACACTTGCAAACAGCTATTAGTTTGCTCTGTACTATTGCACATTTTTAGTCTGCAGCTTTGTGTTTGTTTTTGCTCATGAAACGATGCTAGAACATTTACATATGTATACTCTGAACACCTTTAATGTAGTCATTTGAAGCACAGTGCACACACTTCATGAAAACACCTATTATTTTACTGCTATCTAGCGGGTGAAAGATGCTTCAACAAAGAAAGTTGAAAGCATCTTTTTAAAGTTATAAATTATTAAATTTTGCTGCTATTGGTGGTGTAGTAATGAAATAATATAAAAATTTAATACTAAACCCACCTGTGAGGCATATTCTCCTCTTTTTTGAATATATGACGTATTTCATCTGCATCGAATACAAAAAGCAAATCTGGATGCCCAATTAGGCCGCCGACCTTTGCTACTTTGCCATAGTTGATGTACAATTCTTTCATAACTTTGTCCAAGTCACTGATTTTATAATGACCTGCCAATTAATATTGTATCGAAATTTACCAAAACCTTTAATTGTGCCAACAATTTAACTCGAAAAACATACCTATGATCGGCGCAAATCGCCATGAATTGCCAATGAAAGGCAAGCTCCATGGTCCAGGTACATCCTTATATGGCCGTACCGAAATATCAGACACATTGAATCTGTTAAAAAAACACATATCTTTAATTCACCAATGTTTGTATCAAAAGCACCAATTTTTGTTTACCTTGAATGTTGTTGAAAATTTGATTTCTGAATTTGTTTTGTTTTTTGTGGTTCCTTCATTGATTTATCAATTTTTTTTATTACAGTAACTTCTTTAGTATCCATACCCACATAAAGTTTCTGTGGGGGTGGTATTTTGGCATTTGTTGCTGCTGCGTTTGGCAGGCTATTTGTTGCTGCTGTCAAAAAGGATATTGGTTTGACAAAAATCGTTGTTTTGCGGAATTTTGACATCTTTTATTTAAGACTTTTTTTAATTTTCACGGATTTGTCTGTTGAGTAGAAAATTCGAACGAATTAGATGAATTTGAATAAGCATTGAATGAATATCGAATGACATTCAAATCGAAATAAATAAATGAGAATTAGCATTTCTGTATGGTCCAATATAGTAAAACCTCCCTATATATACCTATAACTGGACAGTTCCCATAACCGGACAAATTTTGTGGTCGCAAGCTTTTCATAATATTTTCCATATAGACGTTCTAATAACTGGACGCGGACACTACATTTAACAAAATATTTGTATTGAAATCTCTCACAGGCAGACAGAAGAAATAAAAACTAGAAAGGCAGGGATATAGTCGGGCGTAACCGACTTTAGAAAACCCTGTATCCAATCCAAAACTGAATATATTTTTTTGTTGCTAATATTTTGTATTCATTACGTAAGGATCTCTCAAGAAAAAAAAAATTTGGTGAAAAACGAAAAGGTTTTTGTTACTAAATTTGGGTTTTCACCCGATCGTTCCTATGGCAGCTATATGTTATAGGTCGAATATGGAAAAAAAAAGTAAACTTGTTATACCTATGGATTAGAAGAGTTTTCGTGCCAAATTTGGTGATTGTAGTTCTAACCGTCTCCGAGATCCGTTTGTTCATACAGACAGACAGACAGATAGACAGACAGACAGACAGACAGACATGGCTAGATCGACTCGCCTTTCGATGCTGATCAAGAATATATATATTTTGTGGGGTCTGCCACGCCTCCTTCTGCCCGTTACATACATTTGCACAACTTTAATATACCCTTTACCATTTTTTGGTACAGGGTATAAAAATTGAATAAAATAATTGAATTCAAAATTATAATTGTTTACCTCCCCCATAACCGCATAGTTCCAATAATTGAATGTCATAAGCATACTCTTATGTTCAAATATACAGAAGTCTCAGTTGTCCTTTTATACCCTGTACCAAGGAATGGTAAAGGGTGTATTAAAGTTGCGCAAATGTATGGAACAGTTAAAAAGAGATGTGGCAGACCCCACAAAGTATATGTATTCTTGATCAGCCTCGAAAAGAGAGTCGTCTGTCCGTATGAACAAACGGATCTCAGAAATAGTTAGACGTACAACCACCAAATTTGGCACGAAAACTCAAAGTCGCAAGGCTCGGTAGTTTAGTGGAAGGTGGTGGTTGACCAGCATAGTTAAGACCAGCATACAAGATTTGAATTTTGTGGCGGAAATTTTGTGAGTTTGTTTTTTATTTTTTGTTTTTAATCAATTTGTGCAAAAAACACAACTTTGACAACTAATTCTAATCGAAATGTCTGTTATATAAATTTGTTATTTTAAAACATCAATCGATGCCGTTTTATCTCGGTTTTTAGCTACACTGCAATTGACAGACTTTCTTATTTAACCATCCAAGGTCCTGGGGACCGTTTTTATTTGCAAACTGAAATTACTCCTTGATGGTCCATGGAAGTATACTCCAAAGAAATTTTATCTAGAATCGTTTAAAAAGTTTCAAGGCGATCTGAGCCATAGTTTAATTTTTATTTAGATTTAAAAGTGATTAGTATGGGAACGAGTGAAATGGTCCGTTGGGACCTTGTACTGAAATTTCATGAAATTATTAATAAATGCACTTTCTTTTGGCTTGTTTTCAATTGTTTTATTGTTTGAACACATCACAAACGTGTTCTTTGAATTTTAGTTTCTTTTTGGAATATTTTAATTGTGCGTACATTATAATACGCGAATCAAATCGAAAAGGGGCAAGGAAGTAACAGCTGCATGGAATTTAGCAAATCTAACGAACACTAAAGAATAGGAAACAATCGCTTTGAAAGAGTTCGAAGCCTTTTTGGCTATTATTTTGTATGCTGGACTCACTAAATCGAATAGTGAACCTCGTACAGAATTATGGGTCCAAATGCGTAGTCCAATATACAAAGCTGCATTATCATATGATCGTATTGTGTGCATAAAACTATGCCTTAGATTCGAGAATGGAAATACGCGACAGAAGCGACTTATCAACTGCAAAACTGCGCGTGCTTTGATCAGGAATAAAACTGCATATGTTGGAACAGTGCGCTCGAATAAGACATTTGTGCCACTGGAGTTCCAACAAAATCGTAAGCGACATGTCAAAAGCACATTGTTTGGCTTCAACGCAGACGATATATCACTATGTTCATATGTGCCCAAGAATTACAAAGCGGTAATTTTGCTGTCCACATAACATTATACTTGCGGTGTGGACATGCAAACTGAGAAGCAGAAGCCGTTTGCTAATTTAGATTACAACGCCAACAAATCGAGCGTTGATACAATGGAACAGTTGCTTGGCACATAGCAAGCACTCAACTAACCGCTGGCTACTGGCCATGTTTTATAATATGGTGGACATTGCAGCATTAGCTGCATTTATTTTACATAACAAAATGAAGCGAATAAAAAGAGGTGACAGACGACGGTTATTCTTACTGATGCTGACAAAACAATTTGCAATACCAAACATAGAGGAACGATCGCTGAACAACCGCATATCCAAGTATACGGAACGCAATGGATATTTGATATAAAGGTAAGAAAAAAGAATTCTAATGTTTAAAAGTAGAATAACTAGATATTTTTTTTCCTTTTAGATATAATCAAGACCGACAGAAGGAGCCACACCGTCGTTTGCGCATAGAACGAACAGACCGTCATGTCGCTTTTTCATGTAAAACTCATTAAAAATTAATAATAATATAGGGTGATTTTTTAAAAGCTATAGGAAAGTTTTTCAAAAAAAACACATAAAATTCAGAAAAATGCATGAAATCTTTATTTGAATCGATAGTACGGTCCATATAATTTAATGTTTGAAGATTATTTCATGCAAATGTTGACCTTGACTGCGCCTCAAATGGTCCATCCGCTTAGTCCAATTTTGGCATACTCTTTCCAACATTTCGGCCGGTATCATACGAATGTTCAATGTTGTCTTTCAATGCGTCAATTGAAGCGGGCTTGTCTGTATAGACATGAGCTTTAACATAGCCCCACAAAAAATAGCCTAAAGGCGTTAAATCGCACGATCTAGGCGGCCAATTGACCGGTCCCGAACGTGAAATAAAATGTTCACCGAACTTGTCTCTCAATAAGTCAATTTTTGCGCGTGCTGTGTGGCATGTGGCACCGTCTTGTTGAAACCACATGTCATGCAAGTCAAGCTCTTGCATTTTGGGCAAAAAAAAGTTGGATATCATCTCACGGTAGCGCTCACCATTCACAGTTACGTTACGATTCGCATCATCTTTGAAGAAGTACGGTCCAATGATGCCACCAGCCTATAAACCGCACCAAACTGTGACTTTTTCTGGATGCATTGGTAGCTCTTGCAATGCTTCTGGCTGATATTCACTCCAAAATCGACACTTCTGCTTATTTACGTACCCATTGAGCCAAAAATGAGCTTCGTCGGAAATGGAAGAAGCGCGCGATGAATTTTCTTAACAGAGCACGCATTTTGATAATAAAATTCAATAATTTGCAAGCGTTGTTCGTTTGTAAGACGATTCATGGTTAAATTATAGACCAAATTGAAGATGTTTGACAGTGAAACAAAACACGAAACGTGCGTCAGCTGTTTAAACCCCCGTTGCCAAAAAGATAATAGCTAAAAATTCACCCTTTATTAATAAAAAAAAATTCTTTCTAAAATTCATTATACATTTATAATTAATAAATAATAATAAAACAAAACAAATTTAAAAAAAATAGCGTTTTCATACAAAATTCCATACAAATAGAAATAGGTCCCTTCGGACCTTGTACCACGTATAAGGGCAACTCACTAAGCAGAGGGTTAAGTTTGCATAAACCAATCGTAGCATATATACAAGGAAATACAGATGAATAAAACTAATTTTAATTGATTGCTTGTTTTTGTCTGGCTCTCTATTAATATTAGCTAGATAAAGCAGTTATTGAACAATATCGGTTATAGTTGCCAAAAAGCCTCTAAGCATGTTTCACACCAAAGCATGCGTGTGCTTAGCCACACACACATATTTTTAAATTAAAATATAAAATAGACCTGAATTTATAATAATGAACTTATGATGTAAAAGAAAACACAAATTATGAAATATTTGATTATATTTCTATGAAACTTCACTTTTCGAAGAAACTATTTTCAAGATCGTAAATTAGATGCTTGCAAAATTTTGCTTAAAACTAGTATTATTCACACTTTTTGTACCGTGTATCAAAAAATGTTAAAGATTATTTTAAAGTTGTGCAAATGTATCTAACAGGCAGAAGGAGACGTGACAGACTCCATAAATATATTCTTGATCACCATTGAAAGGCGCGTCGATTTAACCGTCCATTTGTTGTCTGTCCGTCTGTCCGTCCGTCTGTATGAACCTACAACCACCAAATTTAGCACGAAGACTCTCTTAATTTATAGGCAGAATGAGTTTATTTTTTTCGATATTCAACCTATAACTTTTAGCTGCCATAGGAACGATCGACCGGAAAACCATATTTACTGCGAATAACTTTTTTGTATATAAAGATATCGTTTCCAAATTTCAGATTTAATAATTTTGGGCAATATCCAATCGTATATCTAAATATGATAAATATGGGTTTACTATAAGATATAGCAGCAATAGGAACGATCGACCAAAAAACATCATTTACTGAAAAAAAACTTGATTGTTTATTAAAAAACCGTTACCAAAGTTTGAATTTGATAATTTTAAGTAATATCTAATCATATATCTGAATATGATAAATATTGGTTTACTATAACATATAGCTGCTATAGGAAAGAACGGCCGAAAACTTTTACAAAAAAAAAAATTTTACATAATTAGTACAAAATATTTAAGCAAAAAAATACAGTATTTATTTGATTAGGTGAACACCCGATTATGTGAACATTCAGAGGAGGGAACCAAAAAAATGACCAGCAAATTTTTATACAGCAGATTCTAAAGAGTGAACAAGACATGTCTTGATTATGTGAACAGTATTAAAATTCTACTCGTTTTTTTTTTAAATGCATTTTTGTTTTGGTTTTGCATGCGAATATCGAAAACAAAGCAAAACAAATACCGATTTTAGTTCTCTCGCACAGAGTGACTAACTGACCTAACGATTCCTGGAGTTACTTCAATTAGATTTGATAGTTTGTTCTTTTTTACATATATTTAATGAGCAAACAATAATTATTAAATTATTAGAAAAAGGTGAAACTGTAATATTATTATTATCAACAAAATTTAATGTTGCAAAATCAACCATTTTCACAATAAGGAAAAATAAATCAAGTATATTAAATACAACTTGCAATTGTTACAGAGTGATCACTGATCACTAAGAAAACACTTAAACGTAGTGAAATGCCAAAGGTTAAAAATAAACTTTACTAATGGTTTTGTGTCCAACGAAGGAAAAATTTGCCGGTTAAACACCTCGGAAGTTTTGGATGCTTTAACCTTATTTGGGCTGAGGAGAATTGTACAACTGATGCTTTATTTGTGTTTCATAAATGAAAAGAGCAAGCATTGCATATTAAGCTAAGTGCAAACAAACGGAATTAAAAGAATTTTTTGAAGTTTAGTAAGCATTTTCATTATCCATTGCAACCATGTCTTTTTGAGTTTTAACCATTATTTCATTAAAAATATTTAATTTTTTATTATACATAATAATACACTATTTTTTTAAATTTTTATCACATAGGAAATATATAAATGTATATATAAACCTGCAAATCGGCTACCTCCCATATGTGAACAATTCAATTTAGTGAACAAGGCGTGTTTGAATAAGTTCACATAATCGAGCAACTACTGTATATATTTAATGAATTTTGGATTGGGTACAGGAGGGGTCGAGGGGTCAGGTTGGTCGGATTGATCGGACAACGGAACAGATGTTGGATGTCGTGTGGCGACTGTGCACATCCAGGGCATATGTCCGGAATTTAGGGTTGATGCGGGCGCGGTAGCTTTAGGTGATGTGACAGTATCCCGACCTAAGTAGGGCGAGGACTGTCCGCGTTGATCTTGGCAGATCTACCTCTTCCGGACAATTGTCTGGTGTGCAGCGTTTTTAGGCCACGTCTGAACTCTGATTCACTTAACGGGGCCTGCCTTGTGAATTCCCTGGTGTAGCGGTGAAACTCACTTAGGGAGCCACGGATTTGTCGGCTAGTGGGAGGCCTCGAAACATAGTTGCCATTTGGATGTCCCTCAGTATGGCAAGCTGGAAGGAATTGTTTCGACAATAAGAAGTTATGCTCCTTTACGGGCAACACTTTCGTCTCGATGTGCAGATGGGCTTCATATACCATTTAGTGACAACCAGTTGTTAGGCGGAATGCAGAATTTTGACACGTGACCATACTGGAGCCGCGTGGTTTGCAATCGGTCTTCCGATAGCGTTATACGTGGTAACCAGTATTTCTTTTTGCTTGCCCAATGAGCTTCCGGCTAAAGCCTTAATTACATTATTGCTCTTTCGCATCTGACTGCGCACTGCTGCAGTATGTGCCAAGAACATGTACATACTGTCAAAAACTACACCTAGGATCTTGGGTTTCCGGGTAGTTGAGATCCTAGTGTCGCCGATCTGTAGGGGCAGGGTTAGTGAGACTTCTTTTGTCTTACGGACAAATTACGGTTTCTTCTGGAGAAGAAGTCTGGCACTGCGTCGAGATATGCATTGATTTTGGTGCACAGGACTGCTGGGTCCGGACTCGACCCAAGAACTGTGCATTCATCTGCATATGTACCCTTACTCCCGGGGGTGGTGTTTAGACATGTATAGCTTAAACAGGAGCGGCGACAACACGCTGCGCTGGGGTACTCCTTGTTTTACTTTCCTTGGTTTAGTTAGGGCCCCCCGAAGTCGACAAAGGATGTTCGGCCCAGCAGATATCTGCATAGCCATCTCTTTATTGAACTTGGGGCATCAGTATCACAAGTCAAGTTAAGCAAACAGCGAGACCGTGGCGAAAGCAGCGATTTGAGTTGAAATCTCGTGCAGGGCTGTAGTCGTGCCATGCTTCTTCCGGTAATCATGCTGATATGAAGCCAGGCGCACATGCGGTGAAAACTCTCTCAACTCAAGTTACGATTTTACTCAAATCCTATATGGAAAACAGCGGCGTGTCATCGTTATTTAGCGATGTGTATTTCATTCTTACTACTGGGGCTGGATAGTGCCTATGGTAGCCCATAGCTTGCCGGTGTTTGGTTGACAACTATCCACTTCATTCATCATTTGTTCCTGCGATAATCATTGATTTTATCCAGAATCTCCTGAAAACCCTCTCGGTGATCTCTCTGAAGGCTAGCCAGTTGGCTTTATTGTAGTTGCTGTAGGTTCTCTTACCAGCATCACACTTTTGCTCATGGTTACGAAGTGTAACTAGTATTGCTTACGCAGTGTGACCCTCCAATGAAGTGGAGTCACGACGGTCGCGGTTATTTTGTCCGGTTGTGGGAACTGTTCGGTTAGTAGTCTTGGCATAACAATCAAAGTACAGTTTGTCTATGCCCTGCCCGATCCATCTGCCTTAACAAAACTCATCTTTTGTTGAATCTTTACGCCAGACTCTTATTAAGAACCAATGGTTTCTTTAGATGTCAAAGATCAAATTTTATTGTCAAGCTTATATTATAACCTAAATAAAAGGTACAGAACTCTAAGGCATCGTTGCAATAATTCTCAGAATAGACAAGGCGCGAGGCACAAATTAATTCGCATGCCTGTTGTTTGTGTCGTTAAGTCGCTAAGTACTAGCAAAATACCTTATGTGGCGCCTTTTCTGAGCTTGACCCTAGATAGGTTGAGTAGTGTGTGAAAGACCAAAAAAACATTGAGCGTAATTGTATCAATGAGAGTAGCGTGTGTGTTTTGTTTCTTTTGTTCACTTAAAAGAGATTTGTTAAACAACATTTTGTAAAATCTAGTATCCTTATCCGGTTCTAGGAGCATCTGGTTTTGAGAATGAATGTTATATGGAAAAAATTATGGAAAGCTTGTGTCCTTGAAACTGACACATTTTGGGAGATTTTGCTAAATAAATAATTTATTAATCGATCACGGTTTTGCCCATCTCTCCACTACAGAGTTTTGATATGATTTAAGAAGATCGTACAGCCCAGTTAGGAGCGAAAGTTTATAAAGAAAAGAATCAATTACGACTATCGCAAATACATTTGTCAGGGACATGACACCTGTACAGTATAGTTACGCAAAATCGACAGTGAAACATTTATTTCTGTTAAGAAAGATTAAAATATTCAGCTTGAGCATATATACAAGTATATTCATTATATATATTTTGTAGATGCATGCTTAGTTTAACGCTTCAGTGCAAGTGAAATGAAGTTAGCAGTCAAACGAAAATTTAAAAACGTTGTGTACAATTCATTTTGTCTTTTAATTTTATTTATTAACATAACCATGTTAATTTTCTTGCCGTATGTGAGAAGTAAATATTTATATAAATTCATAGTTATGTATATACAAACACCTACAAGGGTGTTTAAATAAAATTAAAACTTTTCAGAATACTGTATGTTTTAATTTTAATTTTATTCAAACTAAAGATATATATTTAGAAAAACAATTTAAGTTTTTGAAATTTAAAATTCAACAAAATCGTTACTTTATGGTTTCCAAGTAATTGGTGTTTCCGGGTATTCGAATCCCGGATAATAATGGATCGACCTGGTGTGATTAATATACATTTGGCTATATAAATTATTCATCTAAAAATATGTAAACCATATGATATATATATGGCACGCTTGGAGATTTTTGAAATGTAGTTTTCATGATTTTTTATATGTTGAATTATTTAGCGCTGCACCTCGATACATAAGCTGCCTTATGCCACATCTTATTATGTTTTATAACAAATATAACCTCTTAACATAATGATATAATAGAGGTATATATATAAAACGCCTACAATTAAAATATTTTTAAATTGTGTTAGCTAAGTTTCCATAATAAAATTCACATAATGAAGAAAGAAGCCAAAAATAATATGAAAAAGGACGAAAAGTAAGAATTAAAAAAAATACATTTTTATGATAACTTTAGTTTAATAAGAAACATTACCAATGAAATGTTGATCAAACGAGCGAGTGTACAAAAATTGTTTCCGCTACTATATACTTAATGTGTTATTTACTAATCAGTTGTAAAGCAAAAGCGAATTTTAATTTCTTTGCGTGTTTTTAGTTAATACATTTCCCAACTCAAATTTAAAAATTGGCTTTCACATGTTGCGAAGCTATAATTATGCGAGAAGACTGGTTGGTCATATGGCTTGTTTAAATTTGCCTTGAATTTTCTTTCCCTATAAGTTAACCGCACAAGCAGGTAACCAGGCCAATAAGACATGTTCAGTGCTTGTTAAATAAAAAATTCTCGGCTCCTAATGACGTTAACAACAGCCAAAGCTCAGGCATTGTTTAAATTCACATGCTATAAACAATTGCGTTTTCGAAGGTTTGATTATTTTTGTTTTAATTATTTAAGATTTGTTATTCAGTTTTATTTTTAATTTTAGACTTCACCCTTTGTATTGAAAACGAATTGAAAAGCTATATTTTTACAATAAAAACTGACTTTGGCAAAAATACTAAATTTTTTATATTTCAGACAAATTACCCAATCACGCAAACCTTTTCAAATATTAATAATATTTTGAGAATATATATTTTTTCTGATTTTAAATTTTCTCATAACCCAAAAAGTAAATGTTTTATTTAAAAATCAAAAACCTTATTAAATATTACGACATACCATCAGTTGTAACCGAATACTTGAAATAACACATTTTCTTAGCTGATAAACGAATTATAAAACAGTTTATACAGTCATAACCATTGATTTGCAAATTATTGCATAAATTTAATGTTTCTGTACTCAAAATCATTTTTGGCGTAAGAAAAATATTGTTTAAAACAATTTTTTCTATGGAACGACTAGATCAAATATACATATATGTTGTTGGTAATAGTTTTTTTAATTAGATTTTAACTGTTATCCAATTAAGACAAGCTTTTAGCACAAATGTTGTCTGATTCAAATCGTAAACAAGACAATCGAAGTTTACTTACTCCGTGTATTAGACGTCGATGAGTATTATATTATACTATTTTTGCAATTAATAAATATATTATTTTTCCACCTTTCTGATAACACTTTCTGTGTTTATATATTTATTGGTTAATGAACAACGTTTTCTCACCATTTAAAACAATAAATTTTACTTATATCGCTGACTAAATGAAGGCGCTAACTAGACGCAACCTATGGAATTTCTTCTTTTTTTTGAAGTTCGTAAGCAGGCAAGTGGTTGCTAACTAAACACGATTGCATGTTTTTTAGTCTACTTATAAGCGCGCAACAACTGAGCTGCTAGCGGAACGGAGCGAAAGTGACTGAACCAGCCACCGACTGAGCAAACGCACATTTGTATTTGAATAGATCAATTATTAATAGGTGTAAAATAAAAGCTCCGAAGCCGCCTTGTGTTCATTTGTGTTTTTTAAGTTGGTAACTTACAGCTAAGCTCGCTCGGTATCACCTCTCTTTTGCTATTTAGCTTAAGCTTCCCTGGTTCGAAAAAAAATTTGTTTTTTTTTTTTTGTACATTTAAAGAGTACTGGAAAAGCGTAATTTAAAACTTAAATATTATTATTCTTATGGTAAATTAATATACTAATAAATTTTTAAACTTAATTCGGTTGCAATATTAATAATAATAGCAAGTGGTATTTTCTTTAGAAAACTATGAAATTTGTAACTATCGCATACATTACTATTATCATCAATTTTATTTTGTCATTACATGCTGAATGCAATTTCCGCCATAATTTAGTAATTATTTAATGAAAAAAAGCAAAACGAGCCATAAAGAAAGAAAAAAAAAAATAAGACGACAAGCATCAGTGAAACTATTTTTATTAAGTTGACGAAGCATTCACTTTGACATTAGATCACTTAAGACTTTAGTTCTATGTAAAGTAAATGTTCATTGCGCTCTTAATATAAACCATACTGGATGAGGCTGTTTGGGGTTTTTGGCCATTGTAAATTTAAACTCTCTCTTGGTATCTCGTAGTTTGAACCTTTTAGCTCTTACATCATAGGCTTCGCTTAGTCAATTGACACGGTTTAGTTTGCATTCTGTGTAAGTTTTTCTATTATAGGAACGTTAACAATATTTGTCTAGCTGAAAGTCATAAAAACTTATTGATTACTATAACTCTAAAGTTTAAAAGGTTTACATAAAGTGCTAATTCAAAAATGGTTGTCTATTTGGCAGTTATATTTTAATTAAAATTATAATGAAACTGACTAAGAGCAAGCCAGTTAAGCTACACCGTTTACAATATTTATTCAAAGAAGCTTTCAGTTTGAGAGGTAATGTGCTTTTAAATTGCTTGTGGGCTAGTGACAAAAAGATCTGCAAAGAGATCACACAAATCAAATTCAACAATTGCAATATTTTGCGTTTAATTAACACATCGAAAATCATTTCTGACATCATAACAGTTGTTGCGACACTGCAGTTCAGGTCGTGTTTTAAGTCTTTCTTTAAGTAAATGTGCGAACACCTTAGGCGGTTATTACATGACACCACCGTTACACATCTAAATCAAAAACGATTATATAATTTTCCGCACTAACTGTAAATCATTTTGAAAGAAAACTGGCGCGCCAGTGTTGAGAAAATGAGGTTGAATTAGAAATAGTTCTTTGTATCGGGGTAGCTAAGCCAAATCTACTGTATATGCAAGTTTTACGGCCAATGTGGAGCTCAACTCTGGAGCCGCACATTTGACAGTAATATAAAAATCATTTAGCCATTTCAAAACAACGTGTTACGAAACATCGTAAATGCTCTTTGGTATGTTAAAAATAGTTACCTTCACCGTGACCTAGGTGTCTTTATGGTTGCAAATATTATACAACAGTCTGCGAAAGCTCACCATCCCAGATTTCAAATGCATGTCAATGCAGAAGCTAAAAAAATCGCGTAAACAAGTCCTACGGGGTCCTACATCGATTGAAGCGTGCCAAGCCCGGTGACAACATTGCCTGAACCATTCTTAAAATAGTTCTGTCTAATATAACAAAAAAAAAAAAGTTTTTTTGATAGAGTTAAGTCAACTAGTTTATATATTTAATTAAAATAAAATTACAAAAAAAAAAATTTTTTTTTAACAGTTTAGAGTTCTCTTTTATTGTTTTCAGTTTCCTTGATGATTTAGATCGATTAGGCGCCAAGGACTACCAACCAACCGAACAAGATATATTGCGCACTCGAGTCAAAACGACCGGCATCGTTGAAGTGCACTTTTCCTTTAAAAATCTGAATTTCAAGTAAGTGTTAAATAATTTTGTTACATTGCATAATGCAAAAAAAATCTCTTAAAATTTCTTTTCCAGACTCTTTGACGTCGGTGGTCAACGTTCTGAGCGTAAAAAGTGGATACATTGCTTTGAGGATGTGACTGCGATTATATTTTGTGTGGCCATGTCTGAATATGATCAAGTATTGCATGAGGATGAAACTACGGTAAGTAACAACCGTAACTATTGTCTCCTTGCAAAAGTCTTAATAAACCCCGTCTAATGCTTTACAGAACCGTATGCAAGAGTCATTGAAACTTTTCGATTCAATTTGCAACAACAAATGGTTTACGGACACTTCAATCATTTTGTTTTTAAATAAGAAGGATCTCTTCGAGGAAAAGATTCGAAAGAGTCCACTGACTATTTGCTTTCCTGAATATACAGGTATATCTTTTAATTTTTTCGTGCTCTGATAGTTTTTCTATGAATTGCGCTTATATTTCTTGATGGTTCATATTTAAGGTGGTCAGGAGTATGGCGAAGCTGCTGCTTATATACAAGCTCAATTTGAAGCGAAAAATAAATCGACATCAAAGGAAATTTACTGCCACATGACGTGCGCCACAGATACGAATAATATTCAGTTTGTATTTGATGCTGTCACCGATGTAATTATTGCAAACAACTTACGCGGATGCGGCCTTTACTAAATAATTTGTTGAGGCGAGCAGAATTTGCGCGGGAGCATAAGAACCCACCATCATCATGATCATAAGAATTATTTAGAAAGCAAATGATATATAGATAAACAAATAGAAAAGCCCAAAGAACTTTATTAAGGAAGATAGTTAAAAAACAAGCTAGGCGAATTAAGTCAAGGCAACAAAAAGTAAGCCACACACAATGATGATGGATAGAAAGAATGAATGGACGAATAGAATAAGAATGAAACAACAAAATAATACAAGGATAGAAGAAACAGTAATAAGCTCTACAACATTTCCTAAATAATAATACCAACGACTTTATCCAACAAGACCTCACATGTTGCGAGAACCAACCAATTTGGACGCATTATCCTGTAACGTTTCATTGAAATGACAAACAACATACCAAGTTAGCTAAGTATCTAGGTATGTTAAATTGTTACTCTCCAGTTGTAGCTTTATGCCAATTAAGTCACTCTGAAGTCGTAATTGACCAAGTGGGTTAAGTAGAAAAGTGTATTTGATGAAAAACGGGAAAGCTAAAACAAAAGAATTATTCATTATAAAACTTACTAAAGCAAAGAAGTAAAGAACAAAGTGAAATTCAAATTAGTAAACAAACCAGAAGAATAACATAACAAATAAATCTCTACTAAATAAGCCTATTATTAATACAAACTCATGCGAATCACACTTCATCTTGATATATTTGCAAAAAGTATAAAAAATGTGTTAAAGTAACAAAATACATCCATAAAATCATTCAAAAAAACAGAGAAAAATCTACCATAGATCAAAAGAAATAATATTATACTAAAACATTGACGTTGATGAACAATAATCGATAAGTGTAAACAAGTAGATACATTTCTTAGGCAGCCATTTGGTTTAACACAATAGTACATGACTTTATGTTGAACTGTCGTAAACAACAAAAAAATTGATACACAAATTACACAACCGCTTGCACATGCTACCATGTAAACCCAGGTTAACAAATGCGCACAAAGACAAAACCTGTACGCACACATATAACTTTGAGTCGTTTTGTAAATTACAATTTTTCAGTGCATTTAAAGTTTTTATTAAATATTTATATTTAACGAATTTTGAGCTATTTTTTTTCTACAAAAAGATTTTTTTGATCCTTAACACATTCAAACAAAATCACTAACGGTCAAACATATTGTATATCATAATTCTGTATACTTTTATCTCTTTTTTTCACAGTAAAAAAATTATTCCTATAACAAAAAGCTTATCGCTTATAAAAAAAAAATCACTGCAAATGAATTTAAACATCAGCAGTCAAATTGATTTCTTCGAAAATAAAAAACAAACAAATGTATTCAAACATACAAGAAAAATCAAAAAAAAAAAACTCCAACTTAATACCAAAATATGTTTTTTTTATATAAATGGATTACAGATATATGTGAATATATATTTCAATGTATTACAAAAATGGCATTTAACTGATGAAGTTTATTATACAAATACGGTATATATAATAATGTTATTATGAACTTTGAAAACAATACTATATATATATATATATATATACATATAACATATGTATGTGAAACATTCATTTGTGTATTTTGAAATGGATTTAGTTTTTGTATTCTATGCATTTAATTTAAAAAATATTATTTTTTAATATTTTATATGTACATGAATTAATTTATTTCATTCTTATGTTACTTGAGGTATAAAATGCTGTTAAACTCTCATACTCAGTACATATATTTTGATTTCGAACATTTTTACTTTCCAACTGGCTTTAAAACTTCCATGCCTCGAACAGTTGAATAATTAATTAGCGTAATTAATGTTTACAATGAAATACAAGAAAATGTACGTGTAATAGCAAAATAATTTAACAAATATTTAATTTATCTACGTATTTGAAAATTTAAAAAAAAAAATTCCCAACCTATTTATTGATTAATATTGAATATTCAGCATTAAAATAATTATCTAAGGTACGCATTAAAATTTAAAATAACTAATAATTTACTGATTTATTTGAAAAGAGTTTTCAAAATATTTATTAAGCTCTTAAGATGTCACAAACCCAGTAAAAATGAAATCAGCAGGAGATTCACACAAATAGAAAATCAATACTAAACACATTTTCCACTAAAACTTGTAAAATATACCAAATATTTCAAATAAAAATAATATTAAAAAACCAAAATTAGGTGGGTAGTTTCTTTTTATCTTATTTAGTTCTGTTTGGACAGGAATATAATGATAAATTTAAAATGTTTAGTTAATTTCTTCCGTAAAAATACTTATTTTTTTATATAGTACAAAGTTTACGTTTACATACTTACAATATGATGAATTGGAGTTAGAAATTTTTCTGTTTTTTGATTTTCCAACTAGCTTTACCCACTTGCTTCCCAACCCGATATTTATTTTCTGTTCTTGAAGCAGTCATATTTTTAGAATTATAATATCTAGGTTGATTCCAAGAACTATGAACATTTTTTTACATCCTTTGGTTTTTATTATTCTGCTTTAAATAGTTTCAGAAATATGATGAGTTTAGATTTTCTCGTATTTATGGGGGCACTGCCCTCTTTTAATATCTTTTTTCTTTTTTCCCTCGGATTCCTTTATAACATGTGTTTCAAAATTATAAGACATTTAAAAAAAATTTTTTTTTCACTAATAAGTTGTGGCAGCGTCTTTATATTTTGAGATATTACTTTTAGGGACAAAATATATATAATTCAATAACAATATCTTTAGTTTATTATGAAACAAAATTAAAAAGAAGGAGATTTTTGGTCGTTTCAAAATTAAAAGACATTTCTGACAATTAACTGAATTTAATTATTTTTTGAGATTTTTTTTTTTGCACGTGTTGATCAGTAATCAGTAAAATGTCCACTGGTCTTAATAATGCAAAACATTCTTCTTTTCATAGAAAGGATTAAAGTTGTGCAAATGTTTGTAATATAAAGTATATATATTCCTGATCAGCATCGAAGGATGAGTCGATCTAGCCATGTCAACTAGCCAACAAACGGATCTCTAAAATGGTCAGACCTTCAATCACCAAATTTAGTATGAAGACTCTTCTAATCCATAGCCATGAGTTTATTTTGCCATTACGATATTCAACCTATAATAAAGGGTGATTTTTTAAGCGTATTATTTTTAAAAATCGAATAAAACACTCAAAAAATAAAAAATAAAATATTCAACATTTTTATTGTATCGATAAATAGGCCTTTGCCATTTACGTTTTAAAGACAACTTCATGTAAATGTTATTCGCGGCTCCGTTTCAAATGGTCCATTCGGAAGGTCCAATTTTGCGTCACTTTCACGTTATTTCCACGGTCGTCTTTGAAGAAAAATGGACCACGAAACTGTCGTTTTTTCGGGATGCATCGGTAATTCTTGTATGGCATGTGACTGTTCATCACTCCAGATGCGAAAGTTTTGCTTACTTACGTCTCCGTTGAACCAGAAATGAGCCTCATCGTTATGACGACCATAATATGGTCGTAACAAACGGTGCACATTTTTCACAGAGCACGAATTTTGATAATAAATTTGAATAATTTACAATCATTGCTCGTTTGTAAGTCTTTCTATGATTAAATGGCAGAGTATACTAAAAACTTTTCACTTTGACAGATGACGTTTGGACGCCATTACTAACCAGTGCTGCCAACCTGAAAAACTTAACTCTTAAAAAATCACCCTATATATAGCTGCCATTGGGACGATCGGTTGACATTTATTAACAAAAAACACTTGTCTTTCAAGATATCGTTACACAAATTTGGATTTGGATTTCGTAGTTCTCCATTATGCTCAGTTATATATCAATATTATGTAAATCGGTTCTCTATATAATACGATATAGCTGCCATAGGAACGATCGACCAAAAAATGATTTTCTAAGAAAAATGTTGTTTCTTGAGATATCGTTATATAATTAAAACAATATATTAAAGCAAAAATAAAAATTTGTGAATTTTGAATGGGGTACAGGGTATTCTATAGTCCTAACTATAGCTCCCGGCTATAAGCCCCTGCCATTCTAGTTTTAAATTGGTGATTATTTGAATAAAGCCTTCGCACTAATATGCCCAACTCATTCTCGATTGGATTTAAGTCCGGAGAACATCCCGGCCAGTAGTTTCGACAGAGCTATTGACCAAGAATTGTTTTGTTTCATTGCTTCATGAATGCAAGCGTTTCCAATGCTTGAATGTAGTCTTTGCTCATCATTCGCTATGACACAAATTGAATAAGTATTAAGCGTAACTTTCAATATAAAATCTCCCCACATCATTACAGAACCCTCCTCTGAAATAACGGGGATGTATTTGAACTTTTTTTAAATCACAATTCGTCGTAAAATGCCAATATTTTGCCATGTTCTTCATCCGACAATATTTTACCTCGCGGCATTTTAGGTTAAATTAGTAAAACATTAACTTAATTTCCAAAAAAACACGTGATGAATACGTCTGGTGTCTTATAATCATGAATCGATAAAAAGAGAAGCAAAAATGTGAGCTTATACTTTGATAACGCTATTTCAAATACAGAGATGTGTAATACTTCAAATGACTCAAACCACGCTTAGACAGTAAGCTTCCATTGATTTTAATTTGTGCTTAGGCACCGCCTAAATTTAAAACGCGTTTTATTTCTCCCGGTATCCATTACCTATATACATATGTGCTAAATTTCAACCATATACTTTAAATACTGCAAGAGATATAACTAATTTAAGTTTTTGCTTATATAGAGAGGGCGTGTCCACGCCTTATGTAGGCATGTAAAGAATAATCCACCAAAGTTTCATCGTATTCGGATGATCGGTAAAGCAACTCATAAAGGACACACAGTCAAATATTTTTATTTATACTCGTATAGATAACTAGTAAGCCCTGGCAGGTCGTTTTATATATTTCAAATTAAATTATTGCATTTGCATGAACATTTTATTTGGTCATGGTGTAAGAAGAGAGAAAAGAGCGTAGGCACTTTTTTTTAGTATAATCACAACAATGTAGTGAAACTTTTGTTGTTGTTGTATTTACGAAATGTATACGCAGTGATACGAAATATATAAGAAATAATTACAGCCGTACTAATTAAAATATTATGGCCGTATTTACCAACCGATTTCAATAATCCTATTGTTTAATCTTTTAAGTTGGAACCCTCAACATCCACAAAATTTCATTCAAATCGGTTGGGCGGCTTCAGAGATTAGTAATTTTATAGATTAAGATTTAGATATTTCTATCTGACAATAAATTTTTAATTTTTAAACCAATTTAAAACTTCTTGTAATTCGTAATGCCTTAATGTTTGGCATTATGAATTACAAGAAAAAAAAAAACGGTTTGAAAACCTCGCATCGCACCATCGTAGTTAAAAACCCACATCAGCGCCACAACTAAGCGCATTGTGCATGCACGCACTTTGCGCAGTCCACATGTGCCTTTAGCAAGTGTAATATGGCTCTGCTTTCCCACATATTGTCCTTACTAAATACAAAGCTTCAAACAACAACAGCAATATACCATCCCAAATATATTAAATAAAACTAGAAAAAAACTATGGCTATAGTCGGGCGGAACCGACTATAGAAAACCCTGTACTCAATCCAAAACTGAATATATTTTTTTGTTGCTTTAATATTTTGTATTCATTATTTAAGAATATCTCAAGAAAAAAATTTTTATTTTTTTTTGAATAAATGCCATTTTTTGGCCGTTTGTTCCTATGTCAGCTATATGTTATAGTGAACCAATATTTATAATATTCGGGAATATGATTGGATATTATTTAAAATCGTTAAATCCAAAATTTAGTAACGATAACTTATTAAACAAAAAAGTTTTCCTCAGTAAATTTTGTTTTTCGGCCGATCGTTCCTTTACCAGCTATATGATATAGTAAATCTATATATATAATATTGAGATATGTAATTAAACATGAGTTAAAATTATTAAATCCATAATTTGGTGAAGATATTTTGAAAAACAAAAGAGTTGTTGTTACTAAGTGATGGTTTTCACCTGATCGTTCCTATGCCAGCTATATGTTATAGGTCGAATATCAAAAAAAAAAAAATAAACTTGTTATGCCTATGGATTGAGAGAATCTTCGTACAAAATTTGATGGTTGTAGGTTCATACAGACGGACGGACATACGGACAGACAGACAGACGGACATGGCTAGATCGACTCGCCTTTCGACGCTGATCAAGAATACATATACTTTATGGGGTCTGCCACGCCTCCTTCTGATCGTTACATACATTTGCACAACTTTAATATACCTTTTACCATTTTTTGGTACAGGGTATAAAAAATAATTTGCGTGTATTATTATTATTATTAGCGGGGCTGGAAATCATGTACTGCGACCTGAATAG
>JBAMBQ010004641.1:0-18846 GCA_037044495.1 Stegana nigrithorax | reverse complement strand
GGATACCTGTTGGCCACTGCCATCGGAGAACGACCTAGTATCGTGTGTCAAACTACAATTTGCACAGATGGCTAGGCCCAAAAGACTCATGCTGCAAACTGCTTGATAGTTAATTGTTGCTGTTGTAGTCTAAATAAAATATAAAAAAAAAAAGTCTGTCTTTCCCAGTGAATGTCTTATTATATTGTACTGCTAAAGCTGATTATTTTATAATCAGTATAATTCAGAATAGCTTCTTTTGAGCTGTGGCCGAAGATGGCATTTTGTAGTCTCCCTGTTGCTTTCTGGCGATAAGCTGTTCTTACGGTTATATGTCCGGCCAATAGATCCAATGGCGGAATACCGAGGATTCTTTCTAAGGAGAGGATCTCTGTGTACCACTGCGGTAAACACCCAATGCATGAGACGCGGTAATAAGCTCCATGTGCTACTTAGCAATATATTTGTATAGTGAAGAAGAAGCATTTGAAGGTTACAGATAAGATAAGAGATAACACGCAAAACAGATTTTTTTCAACACTTAAACTTTCATGCTGTGACTGCCTGTGCGAGAATATCGATTCGGTACAAGAATGGTTATTGCCAAAATTTTATGATTTTTTTGTAACTGAGTGAGAATAGATCCCTTAAAAGCCATTTTAATATGACGTCATAGATATGAACTAAACTATACGTCAATATGAAGCAAAGAAAGGAGTGGGTGGCTTCAGGAGATACGCTAAAGCCGTGAGTCAAGCAGGATCTCCACCCAAAAAAGGACAGAATCTGTGTTCGGTAGGATTGGGAAAGTGTGCTTCAATGGGAAATTATCGAAAATATCGCCACAGTCAACAAGGACCTCAATAACTGGCTCAATAAATTCTTCGTAACCAAACCGGGTGATTTTTGGCGGAACGGCATCACCAAATTGGTCAAGAGGTGAGCTGAGGTCGTGAACAGTAACAAAGAATACATCATTGATTCATTTATTGTAATATTTATTTATTTTTTTTTTTTTTGTTTCAAAATATTTTTTGTCATAAAAACTCTACGAACTTTATTTACAACCCAAATACATATGATTAATTTTCAAGTATTTCAGTTCGAATTGTGCTGAATAATAAACATGTAATATTTTCAAATTCTAACGGATTCAGTGGCTAACGATACATATAAGAACAACTTCGTTTACGCATAAGTTCATACAACAAAAGTTCGTTCAACCGGCTTCGCAGCCTACCTTCATGCCAACAATCGAAAAAATTATGATTTCTTGTTACCATTTTTGAGAATAAGAGTTGAAGACTCAACAAAATCATTCATCCCCACGATCGCACCTCTTGCGGTACTGGTAATGATCGAATTGCAAACTCGATAACCTTGCCTTTGTCTGTCAAAGCTACAAAAGTTTGTTGCTAACAGTTACAGACGCAACAATATCATCCCCACGATTGCACTTCCTTAATTTATATTTTTTTATCAGAGTTTTAAAACAAGTGGAAAAATTTTAATTATATTTATACCCTGTACCAAAAAGTGGTAAAGGGTATATTAAAGTTGTGCAAATGTATGTAACAGGCTGAAGGAGGCGTGGCAGACCCCATAAAGTATATAAATTCTTGATTAGCATCAAAAGGCGAGTCGATCTAGCCATGTCCGTCTGTCTGTCTGTCCGTCCGTCTGTAAGAACAAACGGATCTCGGAATCGGTAAGACCTATAACCACGAAATTTCGCACGAAGACTCTCTCAATCCATAGGCATAACAAGTTTATTTTTTTTTCGATATTCGTCCTATAACATATAGCTGCCATAAGAACGATCGGATGAAAACCCATATTTAGTAACAAAAACCCTTTTGTTTTTCAAGATATCTTCACCAAATTTTGGATTAAAAAGTTTTAGCTAACGACTAATTATATATTTCAATACTATATATATCAGTTTACTATATCATATAGCTGCCATAGGAACGATCGGCCGAAAAACTACATTTACTGAGAAAAACTTTTTTATTTACTAAGATATCGTTACCAAGTTTCGGATTTGACAGTTTTAGGCAATATCCAATCATACTCCTGAATATGATAAATATCGGTTGACTATAACATATAGCTGCCACAGGAACGATCAGCCGAAAAATGGCTTTTACAAAAAAAAAATTTTTTTTTGTTTTGGATTGGGTACAGGGTTTTCTATAGTCGGGCGTAACCGATGAAGCCTTGCCTTTCAGGTTTTATCTTCAAATATCCCATCGAACATAAAATTGGCGCCGAGTATGGGATATCGCGGAAAAACTAATTAAATTGATGAATAGTTTTTTATTATTTATATATAATAAACGCGGTATCTCGAACAATAAAAACAATTGCATCTAGCATTATATGAAACCAAACTATACATAAATATTATTACAGCTAAACAGAAAAAAAAGAGTACAGTTTTTCATTTCAGTGTAAAAACATAGGATCATATAATAATGTAATTGAGGAGTTGAGAAATGTCATAAGAAATTGAAAGGCGTTTAGAAAAACGGAAAATCTAATCATATATCCTCACTCTGTTGGTGAGTGAGTGAATGAAAGGGAATGTCCATAAAGAAGGTGCCCAACTCTATTACAACTCATTCCGTGGTCTGTTTTGGAATTCAACCCTAGTGTCAAAAATGTTACCTACAAAAACAAATTACAAGCAATTATCAAATTCTAATTGATGCATTGTCGAAATTTTATCTACATTATATAGCTAATATAACTAATATAGCCGTTTCCTTGATATTCCATGCAAAAAACATTACCACTAATCATATGTAGTGTAATAAATAGAAGGTGACGCCAAGATGATACAGAAATCGGACCACTCTCATTATCGTTGGGTGGCGTTCTCATTAGAGCGCCGTCATATTGTATGTATGACGTCATAGAAAAATTGCTTTTTTGTCTGACTTATGAAATTTTTACGATGCATTAATATTCACATGCATAACAATAGGTAATTACACAAAATTTTTTTTTTATTTAAATTAATAAATTTTATTTGTGCACTGTATTTCAATAATTGTGCCTTAATTACCGACAGCTGCTAGCAGTTGGATTGCCTGTGTGTCGCGTTTAAGCATTTTCAACCGCAATGAAAAAAAAAACTTTATATAAGAATATTTACTAATAAGTAAATAAATTAAAATAAGGAATATTATTAAAAAATTAATAAATAAAAAAAAATAATTTTTCCGACAGCATTCTTTACAACTACCGTACAGGCAGTGTGTAGAAATGAAAAAAAAAAACTTTCGCCATCGCTTTACCGATTACGAATTATTTTTTGATAATTTCGCGTGACCATCTTTGCTTAAAATATCGGCTTAAAATTTTAGGACAAAACTGATTTCAGCCAATTGTCCAGCTTATAGACATTATTAAATGTCAAAATAAAACCGTGTTATAAAAACACAAGTTTTATTAAATATCAATGTGTATAAATGCATTTGTAACTGAAAAGCGAAACAAAACCAATTACTAACAAAAATCCATGAAACATTTTATAACCAAAAATTTTTTAATTAAAATAAAAATCGAGTAGAAATTCAGTATCAAGAATTTGATCAGTGACTGTGAAAAAGTAAAGTTGCAAAATAAATTACCAATTGGTGTAAACTACAAGAATTTGATCAAATTGTGCAAAAGCAAAAATTAAATTTGCAATATAAAAAATAAAACAACACAATCAACAAAGACGAGTACATCAAACCTCTATCAAACAAGGCTAATAAAAGGCTAAAGTCTAACTGCATATGGACAATCTTTTAAGAGACCTGGGCAAAGAAGTGGACATATAAATCTACATACCCATTAACAAGCGAGTTCGTTGACGACGACGCCACTGTAGACGCGGATGAAGAAGATTTCTACAAGGACATCCTAAACCTGGAGGATTAAGGTCAAAAGTTCTAAAACCAATTTCTAGTAATTTCTCAATTATAATTATAATTTGTCTATTGTATAAATGAAGTATCCATGTATGAATATTTTTTTATTGTTTTATTAGTGGCTAGAAAAATTGTATGTCTCCTCTCAAATAATTATTCATTATCAAAAGTGTGATTTTGCAGCGCTGACGCGCTAAACTTACAATTACCTTTCAAATTAAAATTATAAACCGTGGTTCTATAGGAATCAATTGTTAAACCAAAAAATATATATAATAAAAGGAAAATAGCACAACCATTAGAATTTCAAATAAATCCTTTAAAATTTTTAGAAAAATTACCCGAATTTCATGGCAATCTTATGGATATTCTTAAGTTTAGTAGACAGAATCCACCCAATTTTCCAATCATACGATACCCTTGCACAATCATTACTTTCAGACACAATTAAAAGTTGTATTAAAGGCAAGGCTATGGAAGTTCTAGAAATAAACTGCCATGCTATCTCATGGACAGAAATTGAAAACATTTTAATAGACAAATTTGGTGAAAGACGGAATACAGAAGAACTTTTCGATGAACTTAGACGACATTCTAGATAACCCCTAAAGCTTTTTACGAAGAACAAAAAGGAAACTTAGTACCCAATTCAAAAGAAAAGCATTCTAACGAGACTAAAAGTTTGAAATTAGATATAAAAAGGGCACCGTCCTGCCTAAAGAATGTATCTGTTTTATTTAACGCATGAACACCAGCAACAACATCCAATCGCCTTAATCACTGGCGAATATACATAAACGCTTTATAACTAGCGAACTCACACTATAACGTTTGCTTATTCACTAGCGAGTTAATAATTAACAAATCAATTATAATAAATATATTAATAATAAATAAAAAATTTGTTCTATATATAAAATGGTATTTATTGTTCATTTCATTACATCACTACCAAAATGCCAAAACCAATGTAAACCGCTCTTACCTTCCGCAAACCAGACACTCTGAAATCTGCCATGGAAATATTTCATCAAGGACAATATGCATATCTAAACTTAGGAAGTACAAACGGATGTAAATATAATCAACCATCCAACCAAAGACAGAATAGCATCCGAAATAATTGTAATGATAGCAAATTAAAACTAAACGTAACAAACTAGCATTTAAATAATATAACTAATAATCTGGCAACATTATCGGACCAGCGGTCCGATATTTGCAGACCAGCGGCAAGACGGCCACCGGATCAGAAAGTTCAGAAAAGCGTCCTAACGGGACTAAAAGTTTAAATCAACATATAAAAAGGCCGCCGGCTTGCTTAATAAAGAATTCACTAAAAGGTGCTTCTTATCAGCGCATCCTCCGCCTCTTATCGGCACTCATAGATTTAATTAACGCCTAGCTGCAAGTACAGCGGTGGCGCAGAAATGATAATATAACTATTAATTAAAATAAATAATCTGCCTTTATATTGGCTCTAAAAATAATAAACTGATTGTTTCACATATTACATGGCGATCCTGCCTTTAAATATGGAAAATTAAATAAAACAAATAAAAACATATATCATAACACGTGCACGCAAAAGTACACACACTGATCAAAACCAGCGAATTACAAAACCGGATAAGGTCATCAGCTAAACCAGCTTGGTCATCAGCTTGCACAAAGATAAGCTCGTGAATATGAGTGCTGGGCCGAAAAAACTCACTATAGATGAGTATAAAAATAGACAAAAATCAGTTAAACAAAAACGAAAAAAAAAGCTCAACTGACGAAAATACCAGAGACGCCGAAACCACCAAAGCGAAGAAGAGGAACTCTGGCGAGTTTAAAAAGAAATCGAGCAATACTGAGGAACTCACTGAAGGAGACAACCAACTACAACACAAGGGAGCACATCCAGCAGGAAATAAAAGGACTGGAAAATCAACTGAAGGAACACAAAAACGAGAAACAAAAGAGAGCAGCCCAACTCAGAAGAACACTCTATGGGGAAAATCCACCACCTTGGAATACAGCGGTTGTGCTAACAGAAGAGGTCGACAAACTGGAGCAGGAACTCCACAAAGAAAACAATGGTAATATAAACATACAAATAATATAAAATCTTAAAACAAAAATTTTTGTACAATAAAAGTGCAGTGGCTTTGCAGAGACAAACTCACTAAAATGCCACATTAGCGTTAGCGCTGAGGCAAACATGATGTATGATACCAATAATTATAAACAAAAACTCTTGAATTAATAATAATATTACATATTAATACCAAACATAATTAAAATAAAAACTAAAGGAAATGAATTATACCAAAATAATAGTTTTTAGTTAAGAAAAAAAAACATATATATATATATATATATAGTAATTGCATTACTACTATGAATTCATTGAAATTATTATGTTAATATACGAACTATAAAAAAAAAAAGCCAAAAAACAAAAAAACGAAGAACATTGTAAATACTTATAATAACAAAGAAAAAAAATAAAATAAGCAATTTTTATAAAAATATTGCAATCTTTGGTTTAGCCAATATTGAAATTTAACTACAATTTTAATTAATACAGAAATTAATAAACATTTTTTTTTCATAACTAATGCGAATGGAAAATTTATACTACGCAGATGATATTTAAGCGCAGTTTATTGTTTCACCGATCAAAAGGTAGATATTAGGGCTTTGAGTATTCTCATTGGTAGAAATCGTGGTTTACTATTTAAAATTGTCGTATGAAACGCGTTTGAACTTTATTTCATCTTTTATTACAACTACAAGGAGAGTTCCAAAGTAAACAGGAATTTTTGAATCTAGCGCCCTCTAGTGGCGCCATCTATATGTCAACTGGTGCGTTAGAATCTGCTATCGTTTATCGACTTCCAGTAAAAATTTCATGACATTTCATCTATTGGAAGTGAGGTTATTGCGTTTTAAGTGTCAGTATGTTTTTGTCATCGGTGCAAGCCTTTTGAATGGCCTCTACGTCTGCATAACGCTTTCCTTTCATCGGCAAATGCATTTTTCCGAAAAGGTAGAAGTCGCACGGTGCCATATCAGGTGAATACGGGGAGTGGTTGATGGTTAAAATGTGATTTTTGGTCAAATAGTCGGACACAAGCGTCGATCGATGAGACGGCGCATTATCGTGCAACAAACGCCAACTTCCATCTTCTCGCACCGATGACAAAAACATACTGACACTTAAAAGTTTACTTTGGAACTCACCTTGTAATATTATATATTGATAGTTTTTGTGACCTTTTTATACCCTGTACCAAAAAATGGTAAAGGGCATATTAAAGTTGTGCAAATGTATGTAACAGGCAGAAGGAGGCATGGCAGACCCCACAAAGTATATATATACTTGATTAGTATCGAAAGACGAGTCGATCTAGCCATGTCCGTCTGTCTATCTGTCTGTCTGACCGTATGAACGCACAGATCTCGGAAACGGTAAAACCTACAATTACCAAATTTGGCACGAAGACTCTCCTTAGCCATAGGATTAACGAGTTTATTTTTTTTATAGCTGCCATAGGAACGATCGGCCAAAAACCCACATTTAATAACAAAAACCCTTTTGTTTTTCAAGATATCGTTACCAAATTTTGCATTCAATAGTTCTAGCTACTGCCTAATCACATATCTTAATATTATGTATATCGGTTTAATACAAGTATATCACATAGCTGCCATAAGAACGATCGGCCGAAAAACAACTTTTACTGCGAAAATTTTTTTGTTTAATAAGTTATCGTTACCAAATTTTAGATTTAACGATTTTAAATACCATCCAATCAAATTCATGAGTATGATAAATATAGGTTTACTATAACATATAGCTGCCATAGGAACGATCGGCCAAAAAACCAACATTTACTCAGAAAACTTTTTCGTTTATAAAGATATCGTTATAAAATTTTAGATTTGATGATTTTAAATAACATCCAATCATATTCCTGAATAATTTTAATATCGGTTCACTAAAGCATATAGCTGCCATAAGAACAATGCACCGAAAAATGGCTTTAACTAAAAAAAAATAGGCCACCAACATACCTATTCACACTTAAAAAGCCATCATCGAAACTGTCACGTATACGATTAGACTTAGAGGAATACGATTTTGAAGTAGAATACTTGAGGGGAAAAAACAATCATTCAGCAGACGCGCTATCAAGAATAAATTTTGAAATCATAAAAAATATAGAGAAACAAAATAATATAAACATAATAACAAGACAACAATCGAGACAAGATAAA
Source organism: Stegana nigrithorax (assembly GCA_037044495.1). Taxonomy (NCBI): domain Eukaryota; kingdom Metazoa; phylum Arthropoda; class Insecta; order Diptera; family Drosophilidae; genus Stegana; species Stegana nigrithorax. The sequence goes on along the minus strand of JBAMBQ010004641.1, from coordinate 10,675 downwards.
CAAAATATACCAAAAATAGAGAAAACACAAATAACCATACCTAAAATCCAGGAAGCACTTAATAAAAGTGAATACAAACGATTACCAGAATTATCATTCAACGGCACACAAATTCAAATTAGGAAAGCTCGTAAAATATTGCATGAATTTATAGTTAACAAAATGATTGCTCAAGAGAAAATCGACTAAGGTAATTTTTTTCTAGGCTCAATAAGGAAGCTAGCCTTAAAAAAATCAACAAATTCAAGCTATCATTGAATGACGAAATATTTATATACACATGTGTAAATAAATTTAAAGTAAAAGGAAACAAATTAATAAAAGGCAACTTAACATTAGTGTTAACGCCACAACTAATCAAAATAAATAACAAAGGAAAAATTCTGGAAATATTACATAAATACCATGATAACCCAATAACCCAATAAAAACCAACTCTTACAAGAGCTATGTACACAATTAAAAATAGAAAACATCACATCAACCGCCTACCATCATCAAACTCTTGGTACGGTAGAACGTGTACATAGAACTTTCAATGAATACATCAGATCATATATAGGAATCAACAGAGACGACTGGGACGAATGGATTGTATACTTTACTTACCGTTACAACACCACACCGTCAACAACTCATAAATACTGTCCATTCGAACTAATATTTGGAAAAACTCAAACAGACTTGGACTTCCTAACAAGTAATAATATAGACCCAATTTACAATATTAAGGCATATAGCAAGGAATTAAAATATAAAATTACAGATAGCACACCAGCGTGCAAAAGAAATATTAATTAAAACAAAAGAAAAACAAAAACTAATTTACGATAGGAATACATAAAGCTTAAAATTAGCTATAGGAGATTTAGTTTTTATACAAAATAATTCAGGTCATAAGCTCGCAAGTAAATATTTGTGCCCGTACAAAATAATAAACATAGATAGTAAAAATAATGTTACAATAGAAAATAGTAAACATAAACTACAAATAGTACATAAGGATAGATTAAAACTCATGAATTAAATAAAAAAAAAAGAAATAATTAAAATTTTCACTAAATAAATTTTCCACATCGCTCGCTTATAATAAATAACAATTAAAGTCAATAAGAATAAATTTAATGAAATAGTAAATTTATTCTCAAAAAAAGGGATATGTAATGATAGCAAATTAAAACTAAACGTAACAAACTAGTATTTAAATAATATAACTAATAATCAGGCAACAATATCGGACCAGCGGTAAAACGGCCACCTGGTCAGAAAGTTCAGTAAATCGTCCTAACGGGGCTAAAAGTTTAAATCTATACTAATTATATAAAAATAATGATGAAAATATTGTCACGCTTTCAAACAAAATATACTTAACCGATTTTAATAATTTTTTTTTTATAATATCACATTTATTATTACCAACTGAGTGGCATACTTACTTTTTCAGTTTATTTTAATTAAATATGTTGTTTTTAGTATTAAGTTATTACAAATACAACAAAATAATCAACATCAAAACGTTCGTACGTTTATTGCTTTTATTTTGTTGTACGACGACTTTGTTGTCTTGCCGAACGAAAAGCCGAACGAATAGCCGAGCTATGCTCACAGAGCCGCGTTTTGTCACTGCTTATAAATATTGTATTTGTTGTTTTTTTTTTTAATTAGAAGGAATTACTAATTAGACAAAGAATAAGCATGTGATCTCTTTTTATACCCTGTACCAAAAAATGGTAAAGGGTATCTTAAAGTTGTGCAAATGTATGTAACAGGCAGAAGGAGGCGTGGCAGATCCCACAAAGTATATATATTCTTGATCAGCATCGAAAGGCGAGTCGATATAGCCATGTCCGTCTGTCCGTCTGACCATCTGTCCGTCTGTCCGTATGAACGCACGGATCTCGGAAACGGTAAAACCTACAACCACCAAATTTGGCACGAAGACTCTGCCAATCCATAGGCATAACGAGTTTATTTTTTTTTTTCGATATTCGATCTATAACATATAGCTGCCATAGGAATGATCGGCCGAAAAGCCATATTTAGTAACAAAAACCGCTTTATTTTTTAAGATATGTTTAGGATTTAATTGTTTTACCTAATGCCCAATCACATATCTAAAAACTATGTATATCGGTTTACTATATCATATAGCTGCCATAGGAACGATCGGCCAAAAAACAACATTTACTGAGAAAAACTTTTTTGTATATTAAGCAATCGTTATCAAATTTTGGATTTATTAATTCTAAGTAATATCCAATAATATTCCCAAATATTATAAATATCCGTTTACTATAACATATAGCTGCCATAGGAAGGATCGGCCGAAAAACAACATTTACTGAGAAAAACTTTTTTGTTTATTAAGATATCGTTACCAAATTTTGGATTTATTGATTCTAAGTAAATTTAAATCATATTCCTAAATATGATAAATATCGGTGCACTATAACATATAGATGCCATAGGAACGATCGGCCGAAAAATGGCTTTTACAAAAAAAAAATTTTTTTTTCTTGAGATATCCTTACATAATGAATACAAAATATTAAAGCAACAAAAAAATATATTAAGTTTTGGCTTCGGTACAGGGTTTTCTATAGTCGGTTACGCCCGACTATAGCCCTGCCTTTCTATTTTCTCATGCTTTTAATGGGTTTGACAAACGAAGATGGTTGCACAAATTGGACAGTAAAAAAAACGCGAAGCGAAGCACGCCGGGATTGCTAGTTAACATATAAAAAGGCCGCCGTCTTGCTTAATAAAGAATTCACTAAAAGGCGCTTCTTATCAGCGCATCCTCCGCCTCTTATCGGCACTCAAAGATTTAATTAACGCCTAGCTGTAAGTACAGCGGTGGCGCAGAAATGATAATATAACTATTAATTAATAAATAAATAAACTGCCTTTATATTAGCTCTAAAAATAATAAACTGATTGTTTCACATATTACATAATAATAACAAAAACAACCATAACCATAATAACAGGAATGACAACGAACAAAATAACAACAGAAATAACCACACTAATGGTGGCAGCAATCAAAACAATAATCCAAAAAACCAAAATAGTATTTATCGTGGTCAAAACTATAATCCTAGTTATCGACATAACAATAACCACAATAATCAAAATAATAATATCAACAATAATAATAATAGCAACCGAAACAACAATAGTTACAACGGTATCATTAACAATAATTATAGAAATAATAATAATAATGCCAATAGGAATAATTCAAATGATCAATACAACCATAACAATGGCAACAACAGTAGAAACTACTACCAAGGACAAAACTTGCAAAACAATAACTTCCAACAAAACTGAAACCAACAACCACCTGTAAACCAATGCAGGTAGGGAACCGACAAATAATGGCCAAACCGGTAGAAAACTTTCATTTACCAGCCTCAGAAGCGACATACCACATATAAGAATCAAAATTAAAATCGGATACCCAAAGTTAAAAATCGACTACTTAGGTCCTTTACTTTTTAACATTTTTATAAATAACCTTCCATCGGTTATTAAGCATTCTCATGTGCTTATGTTTGCTGATGATATAAAACTATATTTTACTCTGGATCCCCTCTGGATCATCAGAGTCTTTTTTAAGAAGACCTTGATCAACTTTCAAAGTGGTTTAATGATAATTTTCTTTACCTAAATTGTGAAAAGTGTAATAATGTCTTTTACCTAGGTTGTATTCCTACTCCTTAAATGGTTCTACTTTAGCATAGTGTGTTTGACTATAAACTACTATACAATATTCTCGACATATTGTTCATTCAATTTTATTTCCAGTTGATATCAAACAAGATCGACGGGTGGTTTTCTTTGTAGCCTCCGTGGCATTGTCATTTTTTCTGTCGGTTATATATTTATCTCATTGTTTTGGTGAGTTTGGACAATGGCTTGTTGTCTTCTGCTGGTTATCTGTATTTCTTCGTCAATCATTACGATATGCAAGTCTCTATGTATGACTTGGTTTGATATGTACCATGGCGCGTTTGCTATTGCTCTTAGATTTTTCAATTCTTGCCTTTAGATAATTGCAGTATTTGGTTTTTTCGCCGTTTTCCATAGCTGAATACCATACTACCATACTGGTTTTATAATTTGGTTGTAGAAGAGTAATTTGTTGGAAAGTATTAATGATGAGCTTTTATTTAGTAGCCAATACAGTTGTTTATATTTAGCTATGATTCGTTCTTTTTTTTTTCTTAATACGATGTTTTCAAGTCATTTCATTGTCCAGATACATGTCACGATATTTAGCCTCTGTGCTTATTGTCGCATTTGGTCGCATTTATTTTGAGGTTTATTGGTGTGAAATTTCTTTTCGTTGTTTATATTACTGGCTGGGTTTTGAGTTCATTTATTTTGATGTTCCAGTATCTGTTGTTGTGTTTAAAAATGCCTGCAGTTTGTTGGTAGCTATCGGTAAATTTCCATTTCCACAAAGAATTACCGTGTCGTCAGAAAATGTGGCAATTATAGTGTTACTGGAATGCATGCTGTGTATGTATAATGTATAGAATAGCGGGCCAAGCACACCGCCTTGAAGAATCCCTACTCTATATATATACTATATCTTCTAATGATAGTAATCATTGTGTTTTACGAAAAATTTTCTGTCAGTTATGTAGCTTTCTAGGAGTTGTGATATGTTTCGGGGCAGCAGTTCATTTAATTTACAAATCAGTCCCTTGTGCCAGACCTTATCGAAGGCTTTTTCTATGTCTAGGTAAACTCCAACACAATATTTTTTTGAGTCTAAATCGCTGAGTATTTTGTGGGTAACTCTGTGTATCTTTTGTATGGTTGAGTGCTTCCGTCTGAATCCAAACAGATGGTCAGGAATGGCTTTGATTTCTTCTAGTATGGGTTTAATTTTTGTAAATAACAGTTTCTCAAAAAATTAGCTCATTACAGGTAAAAGGCTTATTAGTCTGTGTGATGATTTTTCTGTGAGATCCTTGTCTGGTTTCGGTATCGGTATTATTGTGGATATTTTCCAAAGTCTTGAGAAATGATTGGTTCTTAATACCGCATTAAATATTTTACGTATGTATTATTTTCCAATCATCGGCAGCTCTTTTAAAATTCTTCTCTCTTAAAAAGAGTTTGATGCCATCTTTTATGTAGCTATCCACATTCTTTGAATAATTTTTTTTATTTTTGGTCAGTTAGTTTCAATAGAGATTTATTTTTCATGATTGGGCGTAGTTTTTAAAGTTGCTTCTTGGGTTATATCATTTAAGTGTGCTATTACTGTATCAATGTTTTCATGCGTTTTAAAGGGAATATGAGTTTGTATAGTTGCATGTTTATAAACTGTCGAAATGAGTCCCAGTCAGGTTTTTTTATTAAGTACTTTTGTTTGTCCGTTATTGGCTTTTATGAGTGAATTGTATTTGAACAAAATTTAAGTGTGGTCAGAGGATAGTTCGTATGCACTTCTTGTTTCAAAGTAGTTTATGTGAATGTTTTTTACTATACAGAAGTAAATCAAGTCTGGCTTTTTGATTGGATTAGAGGGCCAGTGTGTTGGTTCGCCTGTACTGATGTATTTACCTTTACATTTTTGTGTTGCTTTCAATTTGTCTTTTATACTTTCGTTTGCTATCATAATGCCATCCATGCATGCAATTACTTTGTATGGATGCAATGAGTTATTCACCCGGATAGGCATTCTTAAAAATTCGTATTGCCATAATGGCGTGACAAATGATGTATATTTAATTCAGTCTTTTTCAAGAACACATGAAAATAGCCGCTTCTTAAATCGAGTTTGGTGAACATTTTTTGTTAAATAATTTGTTCAAAAGATCATCAATCAACGGTTGTCTTTGGACATTGTTTTGTTCAGTTTTCTAAAGATTATGCATAATTTCATATATCCTGTCTTTTTCTTCATTAAAACTATTGATAATGATGATGCTGCATATTCTGATTTGCTGGGATGGATGATACCTTGATCTAAATAATCATCTAATAATGGTTGTAATTTTTCTGATATTTTTTTCTGTTTCTGCTTTTACCCGTTTATCGATAAGTTATTCTTACATCTCTGCCAGTGATTATAATGCTTTGTTTCTAATTGTTTCACGTCTTTCAGTTTTTTCTTCTTATATTTTGTTTCTAACTGTCTCACATCCTTCCTTTGGTTCTTCTAATATTCTGTTTCTAAATGGCCTTTTTCACTCTCAACTCCTTCAACTGATATTATTTTCAGTGTTCTTAAATCTATATTTAATTAGCATGCTTTCATAAAATCTGTACCTAGCACTGCGTCATACTTCATAGACTCTTCCGACACTACCATTAAATTGCAATAAACATTTATTGATTAATTATTCATATAGCAAAACATTTTTCTAAAAATTAGTAGAAAAATTAATATTCGATTTTTCCGTCTCATTGCTCCCTTGGATATTTTTCCATCGAAAGCCATTTACAATTTCTCAAGTAGTTGATGTGCTAGTTTTACGATGCGTTGAGTATTAGCCTATTATAATCTTTTCCCTTTCAATTTGGTAATGCATAAAATGTATCTCTGTCTGTCATTCAACCCATACAACTGCGATATATTTTCAATATACTTGTTTCGGCCGAAAACTCCAATAAGACTTATTTAGCCAACTTAAATGTCATCGATGTACAGTCGCGATCTCTTGTAGTTTTACCGTTTCGCTTTTGCTGTCTTCATTTGTTTCTTTGCTATGCATGTTTTTTACGTTCACTTTTCTGTTGTTCTTGTTGTACAGCAGTAATTTTGCGATATTATTGTCGTCAGTATTTTGCTGTTGCTGTATTACTGTTACCTTGTATGTTTTTTTAAGTGAAACTTCTATGGGGAGGTGTAAGTCCAAAAAGAGTACAGTTTTTTTCTTAGGAGTAAAAACATAGGATCAAATAATAATGTCATTGAGAAATGTCGTAAGAAATTGAGGAGGCATCTAGAAAAACGGAAAATCTAATAATATATCATCACTCTGTTGGTGAGTGAGTGAATGAAAGGCAATGTCCATGAAGAAGGTGGACATCTCTATAACACATGATTCCGTGGTCTGTTTTGAAATTCAGCCTTAGTGTCAAAAATGATACCTACAAAAGCCAATTACAAGCAATCATCATATTCTTATTGATGCCTTGTTCAAATTTTAATTACATTATACAGCTAATATACCTAATATAGCCGTTTCCTTGATATTCCATGCAAAAAACATTACTATAAATCATGGTGTAGTAAATAGAAGGTGACGCCAATATGTTACAAAAATCGGACGACTCTCATTATCGTTAGGTGGCTTTCTCATTAGAGCGCCGCCATATTGTATGTATGACTTGATAGAAAAATTGGTTGTTTTTTGGTCTGACATGAAATTTGTACGAAATTTTGCACTAATATTCACATACATAATTAACATTGGTTAATAAACACAATTTTTGTTTTATTTAAATTAATTAATTTTATTTGTGCACTGTATTTCACTAATTGTGTCTTAATTGCCGGCAGCTGCTGGCAGTTGGCTTGCCTTTGTCGCGTTTCAGCATTTTTAAGCTAATAAGCAAATAAGTTAAAATAAGAATAATTATTAAAAAATTAAAAAAAAAAAATAAAATTCTTTCCGACAGTAGTTTTCGAGCCAAGAAACAGGCAGTGTGTATAAAAAAAAAAAAAATAAAATAAAATATTGCGCATTGTTTTGTGCGTGGTCGTCTGCAGCAAATAGAATGAACGAATGAGTAAGAGAGGGATAAAAATTTCTTTACTGATTGTACTGATTAGTAAGCAAATATAAAATTTACATACTCTTGTATAAAATAATAAGCAAACAAACAAGAGAGTATATTTCACTCAGACAACATACATATTAAACATGTATGGGTGATATGAGTCTTCGTCATTGACCACAAAATTGAATTTTAGCAAAATTAATAGTAAAACCTGCAACATTTTTACTTCACATATATGTGAAAATGGTATTATTTTAAAGTATTTTACTATCGAGACTGTCCTGTCCACCATATAAGTTGTTATATAGAACACATTTTTTATTTTTTGCATTACGGCATGCATTACAGAAAGCATACACTTTTCAATTAATATATGTATATATGCTTATGAACATAAGTGCTAGATGGAAACAATATTATTCGTATTTTTTCGGTTTTTTGTTCAGCAAACAACGAAACGTTTCAAAAACATAAGTTGTAATGTAATAGCCAAGCTTGGAAATAGTGAGCTATAAATTTGCAGTGGTGAACATAATAACATTTTGTGCATATCACCAAATTTTGGATTTATTAGTTTTATCTACTCTCTAATGACATATCGCAATATTACATATGTATATCGGTTTACTACATCATCTTCATCAATTTTATTAAAATCAATAGAATATTTTATGGCAACCGAAATAACAAATACGTTGTTAACTTATCAACTGATTTTATTATTCTCCTAAAAACTAAGCTTAACCTAATATAGTATAACAGATTTACATGCAGTAAGAGTATTATTATAAGAGCATACATTACATTAAGAGTACACACTACTACAAATCGGACGTCCTTTTTTATATTCTGGTGGCTTCTTCCTTTTATTGTTGTAATATTGTTTATTATATTCTTGAGTTTTCCTCTGATGTTGTTCGCCTGCCTTCCTAATTTGTTCTATATCTCGATTAACCTTGGTATATAATAACTCTTTTATCGTGTCTTTCAATTAATCCTTAATTATCCCTTTTTGTTCTAACTCAAACAACACATTCACATTGCACATCACCAAAAAATTGCTCAAACTCTGACGATGTGAAGCAGCTACCCCTATCCGATACTATACATTTTGGTATATTGTATGCCCTAAAATAGTCTGTCAATGTCAATACGACGTTTTTTGTATTTGTCGTTTTTGTTTCGTACAGTCTTGTGAACTTTGTGAACCAATCTACGACTACAAATAAGTATTTCTTTGACCTTTCCGAATCTATACCTTTCGGTATACTGTGAAGAAACCCTTTCCCTCTGCCCGATTTTGGTGAAAATGCTACACATCTCAAACTATTATCAATATGTTTCACTATTTTGCTCTTAATGTCAGGAAGTTTTCGAAATTGCATCTCTCACTTTATCTTTAATGCATCTACATGTTGCATCCTTTCGTCCGATCTGTGAACTAGTTCATAGTCGAATTCCTGAAGTTCGAGTGCCCATCTTGTTAGTGTCAACGAATTACAGTCCGTCAAAATTCTAAATCGCTTTCCAAGCAAATAAACTGTCAATCTGCGCAATGTATAAATAATCGCTAACGCTTCCAGCTCAAATCTGTGATATTTCGATTCTACCTCTGTTGTTCGTTAATTTGTGTTATTACAAAATCCAAATATTTGACGCTGGTTTGTAAAAATTGGCATTTGTCCATTCGAAGTTAAATTTTATTACGTACTTTTAAAAACCTCCTTTAGCGTTTCTAAGTATTCAGTCGTATCTTTACTCGCTACCATAATATCATCCATATAAACCACAACCTTGTCGTCTCTGATCATGTCGGAAAAAAATTCGTTAACGAATCGTTGAAACCCCGATTGTGCATTTTTTAGCCCCATTGGGATCCTCAATAACTCATATTGTCCCAACGGAGTAATAAAAGATGTGTACTTTACTGAATTTTCGTTAACAAACACATGAAAATAACCACTCTTTAAATCCTATTTCGAAAATACTGCCTTGTTAACTAATTTGTCTAACAAATCGTCAATCTGTGGTTAATCTTTCATAGATGTCTCCCGATATCCCGATTTTTTTTTTACCAGAACTATCGGTGACGCCTATTTTATGGTTCCATATGCTAAATATTCGTCTATCAATTTCTGTAATTCACCTCGTTCACTATATGCTAACCGTCTTGGTGCACAACTAAATGGTTTCGAATTTACTAAAGTCAGTTTAATTTTACAACTGACATTTGGTTCATGTGGTCTCTGTGCCATTTTTCATGTATTACCATTTTAATTTGTAACTAATGTCTTCGCCTAGCTTGTAGGTTACTTTTTCTTCCACCATATAATTTATGTTCAGTATTTCTATTTTAAAATCGTCTAAAACCTGTTCACCTCACAACTTCGTACAGTTTTTTTAATTTTTCCATTTACTGATTTCAACTTTTTTTCCAGTCTTTTCATAAATTTTGTTATCGATTTCCTTTGTGTTCCTTATTCCATTAATTTTCTCAGCTTTTTGTACCGTCGTAATATTGTTTTTGAAGTGCAACTTTTTTAGCGAGGTGAAAGTCCAAAAAAAAGGTAATAGAATTTAAAGGCATGATACTTCAGAGACGAAGTGGGGAGACACACAAAACAATGCGCCTTGTCTTGTGCGTGGTCGTCTGCTGCATAGAGAATGATTATGATGATGATTAAGAGAGAGATAAAAAATGCTTTACTGATTGTACTGATTCGTGAGCGAATATAAAATTTATTCATTTATGAAATAAGAAACAATAAAACGAGAGAGTAGATTTCGCTCAGCCAACATTTCATACGGCACAGGTATACACACATATTTCTGAGTAATACTCATAGATATTTGCCTTTCTTAGCTGCTTATAATAGTGAAAGCTTCGAAATATTCCAAAATACATTTTATATGAGTACGCCAG
>JBAMBQ010004640.1:0-23262 GCA_037044495.1 Stegana nigrithorax | reverse complement strand
AAAGGCAATTTTATGAAAAGCTGAAAAGGCAACGGGCAAAGACACTCAAGTGCAAGGAAGTTTGGCAGCAGCAGCAAAGAAAAGTGCGCAAGAGTAAAGATAATTTCAAGTAAATCCAAAAATATCTCAAGATGGCACAATATTTACTTACCGCTACGGTACGGTGCGATACGGTCGTCCGGTGCCGACACTCAGACATGGATTGTGTGCAAAAGGCATGCAGAGCGCACAGGACGCAAGAGACGCACAGGACGTTTAGGATGCTTCAACTTAAGTATGCAAATTGCCGCACGTACATTTTTTTTCTCTTCGTCATCAGCAACAACATCGTCAGCCTCAGCATCAGCTTCGGCATCGGCATCGGCCGGCTCGGCACGGCGTCAGCGTCGAGCTCATCAGCATTTCATGCAGCGACGTCGTCACCGACGTCTTTTGCTGATTTCCCGCATCAAATGAAGATAATCTCTGCGCTCTGCTCAATCCACAAACGCTTGATAAAATGACAAGCGACCTAAAGCGGCCGAAGGCGCACAACCAAAACAAACTGATGACAACAACGACACCAACAACAACAACATCCACAACGACAGCAACAACAACAGCAACAACATTGAAATGAAAAAGTCGAGCAGCGCATTGACAAAAGTTGGCCAATGCTGAAACTTGTTTCACGTCGAGTGTCCTGCTGAGCCTCGGGTTGCGTCCGCCACCTGCCACTTGGCTGCTGCGTCTTCGTGCGTTGATTAGCGCACTCGAGCGCAAACTGCCAAACTGCGACATCCCGCCGCCGCCGCCGCCGACCGCCCTCGCCTGCTGCACTTTACCCAAAAGTACGCACACAAAGCGTAGCCAGATAATAAAAATAAAATATTGAATAGATACAAAAGTAATGGCAACATTTCTTCATCAAACTGCAAACTCGGCAGCGTGCGCCTGTGTGTGCGCCTGTGTGCGCGCTATATTAAAGGTAATTTTCATATTTTCACAAACGGCGTCAAAGCAAAGCAAATGCGCCACGACGCGCCGAGTCAATCATACCAACGACAAAAAAAAAAGGAAAAAAGAAAAATAAATGAAAAAAGGCAAAAGGCAAAAGGCAGCAAGATACACAAATAAAAATTTAGCGAAATGCGCAAAATATGTCAAGGCAGGCGGGCAGGTGCGGCTGTGTCTAGCCTGCGATAGATGGCAAATAGACAAAATATAAACAAGCAAAAAGAAGAAGAAGAAGAAGCAGGCAATGGCAGAAAAAAAATCAGTGAACGCTGCGGGTTGTAAAAATGTTAATCTGCACTGGATAAGCATAAAATGAAAAGCTACACAGTGGCAAAGTCTGCCGCAGACTGGCGGAGACTGGCTAAGCGCGGCGCAGCTGAGTTTTGACTCACACAAGCGCGCGCAGACATATGCACGCCGCGCACAAGTGTCTGCCAGCGTAGCTCATTTGCTGCTCGCGCGCGCGTCCGCTTACCATTTGGCTTATGCGTAGCGTGGCTGTGCTTTATTTTCGGCGTTTGGGTTGCGTTTTCCCATTTTTTATTTTTTATTATATTTTTTTTCGTTTTGCTGTTTTTTTTGGGGCGGGGATTTTGCCGCTTTTGGCCGCAAGGTGAAAATATGCTTAGTAACAAATAAAAGATAGCAAAAACCTGCGCATGTAAAATCAGGAAAAGCAAAAAACAACAAAACCAAAAAGGAAAATAAGAAGAAGCAGCCGCAGCAGAAGGAGAAGTACTGGCATAATAAATAGGTACGACGTTGTATATGTTGCTTCGTTGCTCTGTTGCTTTGTTGCTTTGTTGCTTTGCTGTTTTGTGCTTTTGTTCGTTTTTGTGTGTCTACATAAAGAAAATATGAATACCAACGACAGTCGCAGCAACAGCAAAGAAAAAAAAAAAAACAGAAAACATGAAAAAATGATAAAAAAAGAAAGCAAGAAAGAAAGCGCAATAAATAAAAGCAAATAAATGCAAAGAAAAAGTAAGCAACAAGAAATATATATAGTATCTGTAAACAAATTATGCGATTGCTTTGCTTAAATTTTGCAGTCGCCGCGCAGGGAACGCCTCTGCCAGCGTCGAACCTGGAAACTGGAACCTCAATGCTCAAATACTGCCTGCCCTGTGCCGTGCCTCTGCCCCCCTCGTTTGAACTTGTGAGTGACACTTATTTTCAGTTGAATAGTTGCTAAGATGATTCCTTATAAAATTCTTTTTATTTATTTTTTTTTCTATAGATTTTTGATTACTTTTGCAAGTGGCACACAGTGGGACACAGCGTTGACAAGTGAAGTAAATTAGTTGCCAGCGTGACATGACTGCCAGGATGCCATAAGCATATTTAAATTGTCGAATATGTCGCTTAGCATATTTTAATTATGTACAAAGCTGAAGCGTAGCTAAGCGAATTTGTTGTTACGATTATAGTGGCAACTTAAACTTGAGTTTGGTTCTTGTTTTTTTTTTTTTTTCACTGTGTGGCTGTCGCATATGTGCTGCTGTCCCTTAGACTCACGCAAGCCATATTTGGGGAAGTTGGCTGCGAGTTGCCGCTACGCAACATTTTGTAAGCTTGGTTGGCATATCAAACTCGCTTGAGTATGTCAGTTGCGTGTGTGTGTGTGTGTGAGTGAGTCAGTTGCCTCATTCGCATCCGCTAAGTGTGTATTTACACCGCAGATAGTTGCTGACTTTTTGCTCAACAGCATTTGCCGCTCTGCCCCTGACAGTCGCCTAACAGTTGCCTGCCTGTCTTCTGTCTGTCAGGTCTGCCCTACATTAAGAGTTGAATGCGTTGTTTCGCATGCTGCTGAGTTGTGTGTGTGTGCGTGTGTGTGTGTATGTGCGTATTCACTATGCATTATCTGCGCTTAGAGTGTATCAGTGACATTTGCTTCTGCGTATCGCCGTATCAATCATTTTCCGGCAGGAAATCGCTTAACTGTCAGGCACTAATCAAAGTCGACACGACTCGCAGCTCACGTGTCTACACGAATATGCCATCAGGTGAGCTGCGACTAAAACGAACTGTAAGAAATGCTATAGAAATCAATAGCTGTGCTGATGCTCGCAGCCGACTTGAGATATTTTCACAGCCAGATGCTTTGATTTAGCTTTGAAGTTATGTCTGAGAGCTTGTCAGATTTTACAGGTGAGGCACTACTGGCGCAAGAGACGTGCTGCATGGGACTTAGCACACGAGAGACATGTGCCATTGCGTTGACTCACTGCAAGAGGCAAACGTAGCAACAAAAAGCGCAGATGAATTGGCAAGCCAAAACTATTTTTTCATAGAGAACATTAACCTTATCAGAAGCTGAGTATCACATGTGCATTCTATGCCGAATACTGATTGAGTAAAGTATCCGACAAGTAACGAAGAAAATAGCTCCTCTCGACCTACAAAAATGACGCTCTCCAAAATCATGCAGCAAGCGAGAAATAGAAGAGGATGGCAAGGCATGGCTGTCTAAGTAAGTAAAGTAACCGAATATGCATGGCATCACTTATCGCAAAGCTAGAAAATGCCTCCAGCGTAACGGGGACAACTGCCTGCATCACACAGCAGCAATTGCAGCTGGAAGTTGATTGCAATAAAGACAACTTTGTGCTAAATTCTCTAAATGCTGCAAGCCTGCAGCTCAGGTGGCCTAAGCCACAGCATGTGGCCACTTTTATAAACAACGTGGAGTTGTAGCAGAAGAAGAAGCAAAGGAACAATAAATCAGTCGAATGGCTGGCAAAGCAACGCAGGCGTCGGCATTCATTGGAGGTGAGTGAGTGAGTGTTAAGTGTCCGACAGCAGCGGCCGCATTATTTCATGCCAGTGGGCACAGGGGTGTGGCCTGTGGCAGAGACACTCCACTCAGCCTCCTGCTGCGTTAAAGGCCAAACGCGGCTTGTTCGCATGAGCAAAGATGGCTGCAGCCATGTGTCGGCAGGAGGCAGTTGCAGATGCAGTTACAAGGAAACTGTTGTGGAAGAAGGTCAACAATCAGAGCTGTGTGAAGATTTGAGTGTGGCTTGGGCCTGACTCGGCCAAGTGTGACTTGGGTACATCTCGGCTGAGTGTGGCTCTAATGAGCTCATTAGAAATCAGTTGCATAGCACACATACGGATTATTGAGAGTTTGAGAGAAAAGTAACGGCAGCGCATGCTTCAAGGCAAGCGGCAGCAGGAAACAGAGTGAGTGAGCTGCAGGTACATTAAGTATGCTAATTAAATGTTTGAGGTCATAAGTTGCAGTCTGACTTGGCATAAGACACAAAACTTGCCAACGACAAACGCATTGTCAACGGGCACGTCTTCACATTCGTCTTCGCCTTTGCTGGCGTTGCTGTGCTTGGAAGTTGTCGCATTTGCACAATGAATCAATGTGAACATTAGCTGCACGCTTGCTGCCAGGAAGACGGGGAAGAGACGAGCAGCCAGTCAGCCAGAAAACCAGGGAGCCAGAGGGCAAGAGTGGAAGACAGGAAGTCATCCAGTCAGTGTGTGTGCATGCCATGCTAATTAACTGCAAGCCAAGCCATGCCAAGCCAAGCCGAGCCAAACCGAGCCGCGTCGAGTTGGGTTGTGTTGAGTGCAAATGTAGATTTGGGAAAACCGACCAAATAACTGAGTTAGAAGTGGATGAAAAGTTTTGCTCTGCTCCATGGCAGACACGCCGGAGTCAATGGCACTTTAATTATGCAAAGCATTGTAATGAGCAAGACGCTCAGCACTGGCGAAGACATTGAGACTGACTTTGATGGCAAACTTTGGCTAGGCGGATGTTAGTTCCTCTGCTCGGCTGCTTTTATTTTTTATTTTTATTTTTTATTTTTGCAAAACTCTGGCGGCTGCCATTTAATCAGCTGACAGCCGCAAACAAATAAAACAATGAGAGGCAACTCAGTAGCCTGGCAGCTTGGCAGGATAGCAGAATGAGAGGATGGCAGCTAAGCCTGGCAGACAAGTTTAAGAAATGATATACAGGAAACCGAAACCGTGCAAAGTGCAAAGTGCAAAAAGTCAGCAAACACTTTGGCACGCTGACGTTGGCAATGCAGGCGACGACGTTATCGGTAGAGGCAAAGGCAACTGCAACTGTAACAGCAACAGCAACTACAACAACAACAACAGCAACAACAGTAACAGGAACAGGAAATGCGACAAAGCAGAAACATGACAAGCAAGCAATGAATGCGTCGTGAAAGAATTGCAAGGCGAAGGCATTGCCTTGCATGCCCCCTCAGAGGAGGCCACCAGGAGCCACGTGGCGTAGGCACGAGATGGCAGCAGGAACGCACCATGGCAGACTGCTTCTAACATGTCAGCTGGGAGTTGGCAACGCAGAACTGCTAATTAAGCCAAAGTGCGCAGTGTGAAAATGCAAACTGCTGACAGAGTGGGAGAGCAGGCGAGGGGGAGAGTGAGAGAGCGGTGAGAGTGTGCACAGAAAAATCGTCGCACATGTGGGCGGTGCAATGGGCGTGTCATGTGCAATTTGCCATTGGTTTTGCTGCAACGAAAAATGCCATCGCAAGTTTAATTAAGTTTATTGCTGCCAGCCTAGCCTAGCCTGGCCACGACAGGAAGCGGATAACAAAGGCAAACACTTGGCACCTGGCAGCTGGCACCTTGCAGCAGGCTGCACAAATACGCGACTGCGTGCGTGCACTTTGACAAGCCTGCGATGGCAGGCAGCTAAATATTTCCAAAGCACGCCTGCCACTGAGCAGGCACGGGTTGTGTATGTGTGTGTGGGTGGCGGCAGTTGTCATGTGACATCATATGACTCTTGTGTCGTCTGCCTTGTCGAAGTTTTGCTTGCTGTCTCGGTGCTGCCACAAAAGGTTACAACTGTCACAGCTGCAGTTATAACAACAACAACAACATCAAAGACAACAAAAATAGCAACAACAACAACAACAACAGCGTTCTACTTCAGTTGCGGCTTTACTTCACAAGTGTCATTTGCGTACATTACTTATACGCAGCGTGTGACAAAAATATATTTCTTGTTTTATATATTGGCATGCGCATATTTTTATAAAATCTAAAGCTGAAATTTGTTTTTCGTTATTTGTTTTTTGTTTTTTGTTTTTTGCTTTGTGCTGCTTACAAATTCAAATACTAATAAGCAACAAATAATGCGCTCCACTTGACGCAAATTATGTGGCGCATAAGTTTCGGCCGCTCATGGCACTTGGGCCAGCCTGGCCTGGCCTCGCCTAGCTTGGCCACTGCTGTATGTCGGCCACGCTTGCTATGTGTAATTAATATGCTAGAGAGTAAACATATTTCTTGTGCCTTAGTTGCTCTAAGGTTTGCACGTTTCAAATATATTCAGCGGCTCAGTTCCGCGCGGCGCTCAATTTAAGATGAAAACATGGCCAAGGCAAGCGACGGCAAGACAAGACAACACAGAACAAGACAGGACAAGCCACAGAGTGCCAAGGCAAAGCGAAACAGCCGCAGCCGTGGGAGGCAAAGCCCAAGTCAGGACTAGCCAAGTTCGCAACGCAATGAAAATTTGCTTAAGCAGCATTCAAACTTTGTGTGTGAGCGCGCACATCCTTCTTGCTATTTTTAGTCAAAGTCTGTTTCGTCCTTTTGCCATTCGTTTGGCTTGCTGCTTTTTTTCTTCTTCTTCCTCTTCTCTTCTTTTATTTTTTTTTTGTGTGTGTTTTAAGCTATGCCAACGTTTTTCTTTAATTATTCAAAAGATAATTACACTAAAATTTTTTGTCATTTATAAAGCGGCGACGCGGCGCAAGGCAACGCAGCATAGGGCTGAGCAGGTGCCAGCTGGCCCACACCACAAGGCCTGCCACGCAGTCACATTACACGCGAGCAGCTGCCGGCAGCAAGAAGCTGCTTGCCAAGTAGGTGTATGAGTGTGTGTATGAGTGGTGGTGTGTGTGTGTGGGAGGGTGTGTTTGGTTCGTGCTCATGCTGGCAAAGGCAGGCGAAGAAATGCCGCGACAAAACTTTTGCATATCCGGTTTGGAAATTATAATTCTGGTTTTTTGTTTTTTTGCTTTTTTCATTTCTGCTTTTGGTCTGCTTCATGTTCTTCGTGTTTTTTCTTTACATAATTACCGAAGAAATTAGGACAATGGCCGAGCGTGGCCAGGCATTTAATGCTGTCGCCTTGTCTGCTCTGCTCAGCGCTGCTCTGCTCTGCCCTGCTCTGGTCTACTGTGTGCTGTGTGCTGTAGTATTTTGTGTGTGTGTGTGTGTGCTTTGACTTTGCTTTGTGCATGTGCGGTTGACTTTCTTTTTCCTTTAATGAGAACCCATTCTAATAAAGCGCACCGCATTTTAACTCGTTTATAATTACCTTAATAACCTAAATTTGTGGCAATCATTTTGTTTTTTACTTTATTTTTTATTTTACATGTATATAAAAGTTATGACCTTAACTCAATTCTTATGCAGTTAAGTTTTTGATTTACTGTTAATGAGTTAAGTGCTTAGCCTAAGATTTGACTGAATATGCCATATGACAATACAGCGAACCCAACCCTCACCGTTCACCGAGGTCGCGGTTATTTTATCCTATATCTAAAAGAGCAACTTGGCGTAGCATATCTTTACTCAGCACAGCAAATTTGTGCTTAGTTAACTCAAGTGCGCTCGGGTTTGGCCCTCACTGCTGCCTGCGTATTATGCCACAGTCACTCTCTAAGCAGGCAGCACACCTACACAGCACAGCACAGCACAGCACAGGAAGCGACTTACCTGACTGGGCTACTATGGCCAATAAATTTTTAAGTGACTCTACAGTGAGGCCAGCTGGCGGTAATATGTTTTGCTATTGGATGCTTTTGTTTATTGACGTATGTAGGTGTCCGGAAACGTATAATTAAGTTATACATGGCAATTAAAATTTCAGTTGCCTGCACCGGCCCTCCCCGCTCCGTCACATGCCATGCGCTGCCATTAATGTAAGTTAACGAACTGCAAAGTTATTGGCAAATAACCGAAGATTTACAATCTAACAATCAAGCCAATTAGTGGCAACAACAAATGCGGATACAATACATCCGCACATAGAAATAACAAAAGTAACATATTTTAATTATGGGCATTAAGTCAAAGTAATTACAAATGAAGTCAAGTCAAGTCGAACCAAACCGATCCGAACTGAAGCGAAGCGTACCGATCCGCACCGCACCGCATCCTGACGTATCCTGCAGCGTGTTGAGCTGAGCTGTGGCAAGTCGACGTGAAACTCATTTGGTGTAAAGTAATTACGATTTATAGGCCACAAAAATCCAAGGCAGGCCAATTGCAACACGAAACGCGCAGAAACAAAAATAAAAGTCCAGAAGAGAAAAAAAAAATAAAACGGAGAAAAAATAAAATAGAAAACATAAATTCGTATAAATCTAACAGCGCGAAAAAGAAATTTTAACTAGCAAATGAAATGAAGTAAACGACAATGAAGACGAAGACGAACACGAAGTTGAGGACGAGGACGATTACCGCCCATGGTTAACGCCAGTGGCACGCACACGCCCACAATGACGCCCATATGCACGCCTCATAGTGTACCTACGGCGGCAAAGGCAGCGGCAAAGGCAATGAAGCTGCTGCTTATGCCAAGAACAACGACAACGACACGAAGAAGAAGAATAGGAATAAGAAGAAGAAGAAGAAGAAGAACAGCAACATCGCAGCGACAATAAATACGAAACACTTGACAGGGCAGCAAGGCATGGCGACAAGGACAATGAGCATGGCAAGGACAAGCCAAGCGGCTTCGCGGCTGCCAAAGGAAATTTGTTGCAATTCATTGACTTCTCAAACATTTTGTAACATAAATTCTGCGCCAACCCCGAAACGAAGCTGTACAAATAGAAATACATCAAGCGAAGCGCCAACGAGACGGAGTAAAGTTCTGCTCTTTGCTTGCTCGCTTAAAGAAAATTTAATGAAAAAAAAAATAGAGGAGAAAACCAAAACCAGCCAAATTATATTTTTTTGCCTTTGTTGTCATTATTGTTGCTGTTGCTGTTGTTGTTATTGTTGTTGTTTTTGTTGTAGTGTGAATATCACAGTTTGCGCGCCAGCCGTTGGAAATGTGAAAATGTGCTGCGCAGGCAATGAGTAAGCAAGCGAGCAAACAAGTAACATAAAGAAAGCAAAAAAATCATTGCCTACATTTGGGCGCAACATTTTATTGTGTTAAAATATAATAAAATGCCAAACAATAACAATGAAACAAGTACGTTTTAGCCATTGTGGTTGTTGTTGCTTTATTTTTTATTATTTTTTCGATTGTTGTTGTGCTGCTGCTGCTGCTGCCGATTTTGCTGTTGTTGTGCAGCGGCGTTGCTGCGCAAATTTATTACGCCGTGAAATGTCAATGAACATGGTTACGAATATTATTTGTAGCCTGCCTGGCATCATTGTGCATCATACAAACGAACGAACAAACACTCAAACAAATGGGCACAGTGCCAACATTTTTACTGTTATTTTTTCGTCGCCCGCTGCTGTTGTTGCCGCTGTTAAACTTGTTACATCATAATGAAAGTCTACGCTTGGTTTACCTGTTCGCGTGCCTACACAGTGTGTGCAACTTGTTTTATGCTTTCCATTTTTTATATTGCAGTTGTACATTTTTACATTCATGTGTTCAGCATGGGAGCCCTAAATAACAATAACAATAGTGCTGGAAGTATTATCAGCGAGTTTTTGTAAAATAATTTTGCTAAAATCAAGCAGGCAGCCTAACTGATCCGTCTTAATTACCTGGCCAACAATGCATGTCACTTGTATGAAGAGTGACTAGTTTAGCTGATTTGAATGCTTTGGAAGTGCACCCAGTATCCTTCGATGGCCCATGATAAGCCAAGGACTTTGCCCTTGGAACTGCCGGCAGTTACTTGTCAGCTTTCTGCACTCGCTCGTGTTATGTGATATGGTCAACCTGCAGTTGCGTACTTCCTCCTTATGTCATACCTATGCTATGCTATTGCATTTGTTGGGTTACTCTTGCTGCTGCCTCTTTTCAAACGTTTACTTAATGCAGCACATTTTGTCCAAGTTGTGTAGATTTGTTGCATTATTATTACTTAGTTTTTATTTATTGTCTTTTATGTTATTGTTATTCTTGTTGTTGGCTTAAGAAAGAGTTGTGCAAAAAACAAAAAAATG
Source organism: Stegana nigrithorax (assembly GCA_037044495.1). NCBI lineage: Eukaryota > Metazoa > Arthropoda > Insecta > Diptera > Drosophilidae > Stegana > Stegana nigrithorax. The sequence continues at coordinate 13,110 of JBAMBQ010004640.1, read as the reverse complement.
CTGAAATTATTAAACGAACTTGAAGCGTTGCAAAGTTTTGCTTAAACTCATGGCGCTTATCAGCATAGTTCGGCTGGCGTTGATATTTTTCGGCTCGTTGCCTGCAGAATTGCTTTGGGCGCCAGGCCCTGCTGGGAGCAGCGTTGGCATTTGTTCTCCAAGCCAAAGAGTTGGCAAGGGGACAGGCACAGGGGCTGACACAGGGGCAGGGTCAGCGGCTTTGGCAGAGAAAAGCAACGACAGCGACAACGACTGGGACGACGACAACTCTCAGCGTTGAAGGCATTGCTTTGCTTGCACAGGACTCAGCTACTCCGCTGGCGGCTTGTGCAAAAAGTTTGTGCGCTCTGCCATTGTTCGAAAGTTCGGTGGGAAATCTGCAGATTAGTCTTCCACTTGGATAAATCTACATCATGAAGCGAGCGAGAAATGCACGAAATGAATGCGGCAACGAAGGCTGTGCGCCAAATGAACAAAGGTTCCGGCGCTTAGCCACACTGCCGTGAGGTGCAGCTGCCTGCGCGGCTGCCTTCCCCCACGCGTCCTCCTGTCCTCGCGCACATGCCTGCCAAGCCGCGCTGTATTTGTATTAATGGCGCTTGGCTGCGTCGCCCAAAGAACGACGAAGAACGCAGCGCAGAGCTAAGTAATTTGATCGAGTCCCAGACGTCGACGGCGGGATGGGGAGGTGGGGATGACAAAAGTAGTTGGCTGCATGGTTGGCTACGAATCGAAACGCAACGTAATGCGCGCTTCTGCAATTCCAATTGCAGTCGGAATTATGCTTTATGCCAGAGACTGGCTTGCTGTGGCAGAGGGGAAGGCGGAAGCGGAGGTGGAGGCAACGACAATGTATGCATGTAAAAGTGGCATACATTTAGGCGCTGCACGGCGCCGACTGTGCGCTTGGCTGCCACTGCTGACTGACTGTGTGGGCGGGTGGTTGCTTGCCTGGGAGGATATGCATTGCAAAGTGCGAAGGATTAAACACTTTAGATTTTATTAGACAAAATTTCAGTGCGCAGCCAAGTGGATCAACTCTGTGCAATGTGAGTGCGCGTCTGTGTGTGTGTGTGGGAGTGTGTGCCGTCGCTGTGGGCGGTGTGGCCACATTCGATGTGTGTGTCTATATGCAGACTTGAGTGTGGAAGCATTATTAATACCGTGACAAATGCAGGTACAAAATGGCTGCTTAGTTTGTCTTTCGCTGGCTTCGTCCTCCATCCTGTGCTCGCGGTGCTTCTGCCAGCGTTGGCCGTCCGTTCGTTGTTTGCAGTAACTATAAATCCTGCAAATTGTGCAAAACTTTTCTCACTTGTCCGAGAGCAAAAGTTTTTCCCTTTTCTACTTGCTGTTCTTGCCGCTGTTGTTGTTGTTGCGCTTTATTTTATTTTATCCCATTTTTGTGTTTTGTTTTTTTTGTGTCTTTTGTATTTATCAAATGGTCATAATGTCCGAGTTTGTTCGATTTAGTGGGCGATGCAAGTTAAATCGTGCAAATAATGCACAAGAAGTGTTTTTTGTTTGCACAGCAGTCCGCTAAATCGAAAGGATTTACTTCGTGAGCATGTGCAGGATCACGAATGACCGATTTGTATGGCGTGAGCAAGAGCAAAGCACCCCTGAGCCTCACAAGCGCCTGTCCCAAAACTGTTGACTTTAAGCTTTAATGTGTGTGGCAGCGTAGTTAAATTTTTTACTTAGGTCAATTAGGGCCAATTACTCATAAGTAGGTTGGGTGGCAGTCGTCAACGTTGAAAGCGCCATAATTGGCATTTACCTAGATTTATATAAAATGCTGGTCAGAGATAAGCAAAACATTTTCAAAGGTCTACAGTTGAGTAAACATGTTCGTAATGAAGGCGGAAGTTTTTCAGCGATTTGGTGATTATCATTTGTTTTTAACGTTGTCTTGGTTCTTGGTTTATGCACTTCAATTGATGTTTCCGTAATTTCTTGCTTCTTTGACTTCACGCACCGACTCTGGAATCAAGACTAATTCGATCTGTCATTTCTTTAAAACCTCCAAAACATACGAATTGTAAAACTCTGCTAAATATCTTGCTTTCTCGGTGTCTAACTGCGCTCTGTTGATTAAAAGTTTTCTACTCAACTATTTCGTCAGATTTGAAAATAGCACGGACACAACATTTGGTATATGAGCAGCAAGCAAAAGTCAGTCGAGTTAGAAACTCATGGATTTTCATCAACTGTTTTTATTTTTATTTATTTTTTATTTTTCAAAAGATGTCTCATATGATCAAATATAATAATTTTACAATAGGCCCTCGTAGTGGCCTACATACGATGGCATATGATGCGGCCGTGATATCACATCTTTCGGCTGTCTCCGCGTTGTTGTGCCATTGAGGCGGTGCCTAATGATTGTGAAAGTGTTGCGAATGAGCAGCGTCTAGTCAGGGTGCCATGCAATGTTTGACAGTTGGTTTTCGGCTGCATGATGATGTGAGGACTCCACGCGTCTGTGTGATGCAAGGATATTTATTTTTAAGGATATTTGAGCGCTCATTTGCTTTGGGTAGCAAGTTTGGAATGTGAATGTGAAAGTGAATCAGTGGCAATGTCTGTGGCTTCGTTTTCCGCAGGAGCACCTGCGCCTAATTATTTCTGTAGCATGCATTTCTCCTTGACTCGATTTTTGAAAGCAATTTCATGGCAAAACTTTCGAAAACTCAACAGACTCAGCGTCGCGTTGCAAGCGTCGTTGCACAGTAAACTTGATGTTTTTCTTTTCTCGCTTGTGCTGTTGAGGTTGTTGTTGTTGTTGAATACAGGTTTGAAATTTTGCTGTCGTATGTGAGAATTTCGTATTCCACATGCTTTGGAGCGCATGTTTGACTCAATTTGTTGCCTGTCTGTCTGCATAAGTTTTGCACTTTAGCGAGTGCGTCAGTTGCGGTAACAAGTGCTGCTTGCTGTTATTTTGTTATTGAAATGAAAACATGTACACACACACGCCACACACACACTCACACACACACACACAGAGGAGCACACATTTAGGACAAACTAGCAAAGTAACACTTCGAGTCGCAGTCATATCGCATACGCGTGTACATGCGAGGAACATTGTTATGCAGAATAATGACACGACAAACAACGGAAAAACGGAAACGGAAACTGCGAATATGTTTGCTTTGCTTGTGTACAGTTTGTTATGCTTTTATTTTTATTTTCGGTTTTTGGGTTTTCGGTTTTGGTTTTGGTTTTAGTTTTGTCGACAACAAACGACGAAGACGATACGTGTGACGACTGTACGACGCGCAAATGTGCACAGAACATGCTCAAGCTGCTTAGCCTAGACCCACACTCCCACACCCACATACACACACACACACGCGCACCCATGTCCTGGCTGAGCTTGGGAGTACGTATGTTCGCTTGTCGCTAGTCGTCGTGTTTATCTGCGCTTCAATTGTGCGAGTACGAGTATGACTTTGCCTGCTTTCTGTGTATGTGTGTGTGTGTGTGAGTGATGTTTTGTTGTGTGCGACTGTGGCAGCCACTTACACGCAAAGCGCAAATAAGCTCACAATGCGAAAAACAAACACAGAAAACAGAAACAGAAAAGTGTAAGGAAATCTGTGACAAGCTGCTGTACACTATTGCCATAATAGAAAATCCTGCCACAATTGCTGCTGCTGTTACTGCTGCTGCTAACAATGCCTTGAGTGCCTATAAGTAGGCAATGAAATTTTATTGTGACCTATTCGAGCATGAGAGTACATAGTGGCTTTGGTGGTCATTGCTGCTGTTGTTGTTGCTGGGACTGCTTCGTCGTGGCTCCGAACTCGTGTTGATTTACACTGACATAGGCAGCACGCAAAGCAAAACTATTTACAAGTACGACCCGTAATTGCCTGTAATGGAAACTCACACAATGCGACACTTCCGATTGGCAGCGTCCCCACCGTCTTCATCGCCCTTGTCGTCGGCAGCATTGTCGAGTGCGGCCACGCGTACGCTAACGAGTGCCCAATAAGCATTAACGAGCTGACCAACCCCACTCCAACACTCCTCCACTCCAACACTCCTCCACTCCAACAATTCTCCACTCCAACACTCCTCCACTCCAACAATTCTCCACTCCAACTCTTGAAGAAATGTAAGTTTTTGCTTCGTTTGGTTTTGTGGGGCAACGTTGCACACTTTAAATGCTAATTAGCTGGCTAAGCTGCTCTTAGGCGCTTTGACTGGTATTAATTTGTAATTGACGGATTACTAATACGCAATGTTGTACACTCCGATAGAGAAAGAGCGGGACAAAGAGAGAGAGAGAGGGCAGCTCAGCTCAGCCGAGCCAAGTCAAGCCAAGCGAAGCATGCAGAGCAGTCTACACATCGCCGGACAAACATGCAATCAATTAAGTGCGTTGTAAATTTTGCTTGCTTATCGGTCATTGTCAATCTTAATTTTCCGCCTGACATGCATTGGAAATTTCCATAAGCGGCCGAAGTGACGTTTGCTGTAAGTTGTGAGTGCCAAAGAATTGCCAAAGGTGGACCAAGCACCCAAGGCGAAGGTGGCACGCATCGGGCCATGTAGTCCATGTGAAAATATATGATGTGTGCTGCCAACTACGCTTGCGTTTCTAATTTTGCACATAGTTTAAATCAAAATGCATTTCCCGTTTCCTTAATTTAAAAGTTACATGTCGGGTAAAGCAACTGCAAATGCTGGCATGCCAATGCACGCACTGTGCGCACTTTCCTCAACTAATGACATCCGAGTACACTGCGAGAAAAGCAGCCTTGGTCTGGCATAGAAATCAAGTTGAACTTCTTCCGCGTCACTGCTGACATGGGAAGACATGTAGGGCAAGTAACTTATCATTGCTTTAGTCCATAAAGTTTTCTGTCTTTTCCAATGCGTTTACGGAAGGCAACTTTAACTTAAGCTGGAAGAGATTTACTCTAGAAGACACGTGTAAAGAAATATGTGTAGGTCCTAAGTTAGGGAAGAGTTGACTGAATGGCCGACTCCGGGTTTCCTAGCAGCTGACTCAGAATACTCGGTCACTATTCGGTATTCGGAACATAAGGCAGAAATTCACTTACCAAACAGTGACGGAATATTCGTTTATTATATATTATTGAAACAAAAGCCATAATATTTTTAACTGTATACGTATTGCTCAGTAAACAGTCGGCAACCGACTGGCAGACAGACGATTAGACCGAGAGTGAGTCGCTCATGCTGGCATGCAATTACTTAAACCGCAAATATTGTATGCATATGTGACGGACTAAGTGCAACAACGATTTGTCTACACAGGAATGGCAGGCTTACGGTCGGACGGGCGGACGGGCGGACGGTCGACTGCTTGGCTGTGCGAATGGCGCAGGCGGCCTTAGGAGTCGTGAGGTTGACGGCTCTGAAAAGTAGACGTTTATAGCCTGCAAGGCGATGGAATACTCGTGCAACGTGCAATGATGTCTAATAAATACGAAGCGGATCAACATATTTACGCAGATGCACACGAACGCATATACACGACTTAATATGTGCAAATCCTGCGGCAGCAGAGAAGGGAGGGCACGGCTTGGCTTGGTGTTCCTTGCCCTGGCAATACTGTAACAATTTATCATTCGAACATGACACACGAGGCGCGCTTGCGAACACACCCACGCACACATCATCCAATATGTGAGCCGGCGGATGGATGAGATGGGATGGAATGGGACGGGATTGAAGGCGTGTGCAGGCATAGACAAGCTATGAAGATGTATAACGCTGTTGGTTGTTGTTGTTATAGTTGCTGCTACTGCTGCTGTTGGCCGCAGGCAGTGCTGGGCTTAGCTGAACAGACCAGTGATGAGAAGTGCAGCGCAGAGTCGAGTCGAGCGGAGTCAAACATTTAACATGCAGTTTACGTTTGCCGCAAGATCTATTACAGGAAATACACACCGACGCACACGGAACGCTCTTGTGCGTTAAATGTAATATCGAACGGGTTGACCACATGCACACACCGAGCAGGAGAGTGAGGAAGAGAGAGTGAGAGAGAAAGAGGGAGGGAGAGGAGGTCCTGACGTGCATGGCAATACTGTGTGGCGCGTACCTCGGAGGGCATATGCCGACTGGTCAGGTTTCGATGACGCTGTTTGGAGTTCGGCCGCTCGATTGGTCGGTCGGTTCGATTCCATATGGCCCACACGGACAGACGTTGTACATCCGCTCGAAGCTAAGCCAAGCCAAGCCGAGCAAAGACGTTGGACGTTGGACGTATGGCTGCGGTATTTCCCAATCGAGCGACAAACGAACGTTGTGCAAAACTTGTTTTTTTTGTGTGATTACTCCGTCGGTTGCTCCGTCGGTTAGGTTTGAATTGGTTTGGTTTGGTTTGGTATAGTTTGGATTGAATTGGTTTCGTTTGGTGTTAGCATTAAATACGACAATGAGCACAGCAACGATGGCCAAGCATTTTGCAAGTGTATCGCCTAAAATAAGGCACTCATTAAGATTTTATGCACAATATGCATAATAACGACGTTGCTCATGCGACTGATGATGTGCGAAGAAGCGAGTCGTGTCTGTGTGCGGAGTCCCAGCAAGTGCAAATGCAAATTATGTGCAGTTGATATTTTTGCCAGGCTTGCTTGGCATGTTTTGGCTGCCAAGCCTTTAAGTATGCAATCAAAGTCGAAGCTGCAGCAACCGCAATCGACAGCAGCATTGACTGGACCAGTAAGTCTTTAATTATGTAACATTAAAATTTATAATGCATCACTTAGGCTGCCATTTGTGCTCGGCTCGAAGTTGGCATGCGAGTATTCCGGTTGAGGTTATGCACAGATGGTTATCGGTTATCGGAGTGTGCACACAGACAAACAATTTGGCCAAGACGCTGCTCAAATGCAGGCCTCTTCAGAGGAGGTGACAGCACACTGGCATAACTTGGATAGTTGTCCGCATGTATGTGGTTAGCGTATGCTCAAAAATGTTGCATACTTTCGGGGGACTTTGGAAATATGATTTTGGTTTAGTTTACAAATTGTGGGCCACTAAAGCTAATTTGGTATAACTTTAATTACTATGCGAGCGACTTAGTGCAATCAGAGCTGCTGCTGTTGCTGCTGCCTTTGCGTCAATGCCACTCGCTCACTCACTCCCGCTGCCAAACTCAATCTCGATATAATGCGGCGGAAGCTTTTTGTGAAATCCTTACGTCCAACTTTTTAATACGAAAACTTTTGCGGCAAGTGCGCTGAGTAAGTGTACAATAATAACAATAATGGCAAAAACAAAAATTATAACAACAAAAACAACGTCAACGACAGGGACAACAAAAACGAGCACAATGACGACGACGACAACAGCAGCAACAAACAACTAGCAACTGGCAACTGGTAACTGGCAACTGAGTGCCGAGTAGCAGCAGCAGCAGCAGAAGAAGCAGCAGAAGCAATTGCAACCGATGCGGCAGCTTGTGCTGCTGCTGGCGCATATTGTATGTCCTGCCAAAGCCAGTTTGGTATGCCAAAGCCACTTGAGCAACAGAGAAAACTAACTTAATCTTGTTTACATTTTATGACGAGTTATGAAAATGAAAGGATTAAGTGTGCTACAAACAAACAAACCAACCAACGAACCTCCAACCCTCACTCCATCCCTTCAACTCTCTTGCCCACCAACCGACCAAGCAGGCAACACACATGGCAACGCCACATTGGCACAAGTGTGGCAGGGGACGGCATTGCAGTTGACTGTAGTTGACTAAGGATATGAGTGCAAAAGCGGAGCGTGGCACATTGTAGCGCAACGTGCAGAAACAAACGAATTTACGCATGAGAGAACTACAGTAAGATCAACATGTGTGTGTTGCTGTTGGCACAAAGGTCTAAGTGGTTTCCATGCGAGCAGCTGCGAGGGCTGTTCGTTCAGTTATGCCTAAGGCAAGTGCGGCCAGTTGAGTTTGCTTTGAGAGGGACAATTTTATAGGCAAGTCTTTGCTCATGGTCTTGCCCAAAGTAAGACCTTCAAAGGATATGCCGTAACCTTGAGTTCATGCTTAAACGACAGCTAGACCCCACGTTTAAAACAACAGCAGCAGTTTATAGTGCAAGAGGCATTTAGACAGCATTCACGAATTTTAATGATACTTGGTGCATTGCTAGCCCCTAGCAACTTATGGAAGAGCCTGCAGTGTGAAAAGGATTCCTTAAATATAATATAACCAACCGTCATCTATGGGTTTGGCCACATTAGGAGGACGCATTTATTCCCATCTGGCAACACTAACGGATGAGCCATATTAGGCGGACCCAATGTGCCATGAAAGAAACACTTTTATTACCCTATAGGTGAGAGATCATTTACTTTGCAGATAAGCAGATTGGATTACATCACTTTCTGATTATGATGTCGCGCAACTGGTCACTCTGAGCTCGAATAGCGTAATGTGCTCTTTTCCTGTTGAAGTTATAGTGTTGAACCCATCTCGGGTTCACCTAAAATGGCCAACCTCTATTTGACGCAGCTTGCGCCAAAAAGCCAGTAATAATATCTAATGTCTATTTTTATTTCGATATGAGAATGTGGTTTGTGTGTGTGTTTAATTTTTAGTCACACCTTTGCACACACTATGAACCCCCCTCGCTTTCTTTATCGCTGCGCTTGTGTTTGTATATTTGCATATTTGCCTTGGCTTGATACACTTTTATTGTCGTTTGAGGCTCGGATTTTTCAATGGCGGACCTCTACATCTGTGCACAAAGGCACGGCGACTTGTTTTCACTTAAAAAGGCTGCATAAACCACAAAGGATGAAGGTCTGTTTGCCATATTACACACGTGCATAAACTCAAACTCCAACCCAAACCCCTTGGCACGCTGCGGCGACCAGGACGGGTAATTGCTGCAAAGTATTAACCAATTTGGCTGTGACTGCATAAAAAGGAGTTGCCAGGTGCGCAGCCAGTTGGCAACCCCAGGCGAAGGATACTCCGGCGCCAGCAAAACCATTCATTTATCTATTTACTGCAGTTGTGAGCATGTGAGTCGTCCGTCCGTCCGCTGTGCCTGTGTGCTGTAATCTCATTACTAAAATATTATGGCATGCAAATGCTTCAATGCATAAAACTTGCTCAGAATTTTGCATTAATTTTGTAGTGGAGGAAATAAAAATAAATGTACAAATTATTTACACATATGCGAGAGAATCAATTTACACGCCATCGACAAATCGGCAAGTGTGTCTGTGACTGTGAGCTGTGTGCATGTGTGTGTGTGTTGGCCAAAATCGAGAAAATAATTTGTGGCTGTTATCAAACGATCGAAAGTGTTGTCGAGCACGCAAATGTGCAGAGCCATGCCAACAAAACGTAGCCAAGCCAAGCCAAGCCATGCAGTGTCCGTTCGACTGTCTGTCTGTCCGCCTGTCTGTCTGTCCGTCGGTCTGTTCAACCGTGACGTGGCTTGGCATAGCGTGCAACATGTTGCATGCTTGCTTAGTGCACGTGCAGCGCTCCATTGATTGTTGAACTATTGAAACGCCATTTGCCAGCATATACACAAACACTCATAAATGCTTGGCGGCACGTGTCGCGCCTTAGTAACAAATAAAACAAAACTACCAACAACAACAACAAGAACAAAATGCATTTATATTTATAAATAAATACACACAGAGCTTACGAAATGCTGCAGTGCACGCGCATGTCTGCCACTATGTTGTGCCGCTTAGCCAGGCGACACTGTGGCGTGTTAACAAGCGTGATTGGGTGTCAAGTTTAAGGCGTGCATTGGCGCAGCAAGCTGTAATGCAGTTTTGGTTGTTAGAGAGCTAAGCCAGTTAGCAGCTAAAAACAAAGTTTTCGCAAATAAAATTTTGTTGCATACTTTGCGGCGTGCACTTGTTGAAATTTCAAAAGTGATACGGCGGACATATGATTTAGTGGCAGCTACTCCAGCTACTTTGTAAGTTTAGACAAGGCGCATATAAAAAGACGAAATCTGACGAAATTATTTACCAAGTTATAAGCCATAATAGAAGCTTCCACTATGCCAAGTTCCATTAAAATGCGTCAATTACTTGTCACGTCAGACGTGGACATCGAGTAAGGCATCACAGGGAGAGAGTGTGAGTCTGATAATCAGATCCTCTGCACTTCTTGCTGGCATGCTACTTTCTGGTGGCTGCCATAGACCCGCACAGAACTAACCTCAAAAATTGCAGCTGTGCGTTATGGGGCTGCGTGTTGCTTACGTTTTTGCCATCAAAGTTCATTGTTGGCCTTAACCGTTGTTTCCACATTGTGCGCATAAAAACAAAATGATCGCCAACTGTTAACTATTTCTAATATTTTCGTGCATATCACATTAACTTTAATGCGCCTGCAAATATGCTACAATTAACACAATACAAAAACAAACAAAAAATTATGAAAAACAAAAACAAAGCGAAAAAAGTTATGAAAAGAAAGGTGTAAAAATAAACCCAACAATGCTTCGGCTTCGCCCGCACATTTTTGCAAATTTTCTGCTTGAATGTGTTTGCGTTTGTAGCAATTTTCCTGTTTAAACATGGCGTTCAACTTTTTATTTATTTATTTACTCTTTGTATTTGCTGTTTCTCTTGTTGTTGTTGTTGTTGCTGCTGCTGCTGCTGTTTTTTAACGCTGCTCGAGTGCATTGTGTTCGTTGGGTGTATTTATGTTTGCGTGAGTATTTAACACTTCGCATATGTACACGTACACGCACGCATGTGGCATGCAGCATATGTAGGCATATGTGGTCTGTGTGTGTCTGTGACTGTGTGTGTGTATGTTTGCGAGCATGCAGTTTATACACTCATAAACATGCAACAAAATAACACAACTGTGCATGTTCATTTCATTTGGCGGCCGGAAACAAAGAAAGAAAAATAGAAAAAAAAACCAAAAATAAAAAACAAAAAAATATGAATCGTGAGCTCGCTGTGGCCACTTTTGTGCAGTGTGCCGACAATAATAACGTCGGCAACAATAACAGCAGTAGCAGCAACACGAGCAACAACAACCACAATTGCAGAACTCTGCGAATGCCGCATGGAAGCGACAGCGTGCAGAGTGGCCATGTGCCGCATCTCGCCCCGCTCTGCTCAGTTGATGTTTGCATGAGCGAATGCGTGGCTCTGAGTCGCCGTTTCGATACTTTGCGGATTGCAACTTCGTGCCGTGAGTGCCTTGGCCACTTTGCCATGTGAGTTGACAAATATTTGCATGTCGCTGTGTGTTTTATTTTCGTTTGCCTTTTTCTGTTTCTGATTTTGGATTTGTTTTTTTTTTTTTGTTGTTTTGCTGGTCTTGTGCTTTTTTAGTTTTGCTTTTGTCTTGTTTTGTTTTTCGCTTGTTGCAATTTTTTAATTAATATTTATTGAAATTGAAAACGATTCAGCAATGCAAAGGAATGCCAACATTTCATACCAGCTGCGTTATGCACAAGTACACATACACACACACACAAACACACACACACACCATGGACAGCATGTTTTAATGTTATTTTGGTGTTTTTATACATATTTTTAAATGGTCAACTGCAAATGGCAAATGCGTCAACGACAAAAAAAGAAAGCAATAAGAAAAAACAACAACAACCAAGCATGCTAAAAAAAGTATATTTTAAAAATTGTACAAATTTTAATTAAACTAAATGTGGCATATGTGCAAAATGCAATGAAAAAAAAACTTTCTAGTATTACTCATGCGTCGTATGTTGCGGCATTTGTATGTCGACAAACACAAAAAAGGAAGAAAAATTACAAAAATTATCCCATTTTAGTGTTGAAAAAGTTAAAAGTAATTGCAGTTATGCTTGAACACTGTTTAGTGGCCATTACGCAGCATCGGTCTACGCAGCCATTAATCGGGTACCACAAAGTCCGAAGGGGAGAGGGAGAGGGTAGACTGCGAGCAAGTGTGCGAAGGGTCCGCGGCGTGAGTGCGGCGTGAGTACTGTATTTACACGCACATTTGTGGTTAATAATTTCAGCGAGGAATTTTTATTACCAGAGCAAAATCAATAAAAATCAAGCGCAGACGGAAGAGCATCCACACATAACAGATTTTAAATTTAAAATTAAAACGCAAATGCAACAAACATGCACACAAATATTTCCAATTGTACAAGGACTCAGCACTGAGGGCCGAGAACCATGGCTGAGGATGCGCTGCGGCTGTGGCCTGTGTGCAGAGTAGTTCTGCGGGAGACAGACAGCCAGATAAACACACAAATGCATTTACTGATTGTTTGGTCACATTAATTTTTTTGCAATTAATTTGCATTGCAGTTTTTTTACAGTGCTGCACTCTACATAATAATTCGCAAGGCATTATGCCTACGCTGTGAATAAAAACGTAATGGCAGGCAAAACAACGAAAATTGTTTAATAGGCAGCATCCAAGAAAGCAATGTGCTCAAGTCTGAAGCACAGAAGGATATTGTATTGTAGGATTAAGTAGATTACACAGATTACGGTAATTTATGCGAGGACTCTGCAGGCAAAAGACCTTTGAGTGGAGTTCGGACAATCTACTATAACACCTTCTTAGTGCTGTTTTCCTTTTGTCTGGTCTCAGTGTAAAGATCAGAGGAACGTTAAGTTCAGTCGATATGACACATTTTATAGACATGTTTAGGTAATTGAAACTTCGGTTTTGCCTAAGCAAACTTCTTAGCAGTTTTTATTTTCTGCGTTGTTTTTATTTGTCCTTAGTTATTATTATTTTTTTTTTGTATTATTTGTTATTAAATATGCCTCGATAATTATTGAACCTTTTTGCATTGTTGTAGTGGTTGTTGTTGTTGTTTGTGTTGTGCCAACGCCGCGCAAACGTTGCTGGGGTTGTTTTTGTTATTATTGTCGTCGTTTGTTACTCTGACCAAAATGTTAACCTATTGGCTGGCCGCAGCTGAGATATTCATAAAAATGTCTGTTTAAATTTAAATTAAAATGCAAAATATTAATAAAAAAAATCCTCAGAAATAAATAAGCAAGCAAGCGCTTTTCAAATGTTGAAATTATCAATATTAAAAATAACAACAACCAATGCATGAACCAGTGTTTAATTTTGTTAACGAATCGAAGCAAAAAAAAAAATCACAAACA
>JBAMBQ010004638.1:0-11328 GCA_037044495.1 Stegana nigrithorax | reverse complement strand
TGAGTTCACAGAAAATGGATAGGGATATTGGCGGCTCCAAATTGGAATTGAGGATTCGGTTCTGATATCAGCGACAATGTCTACCCTAAATGGAATAGCTCTATCAATTTGTGAATTAATTCTTTCTACAATTTTTTGAATTAATTTCCTTAACCTAATCTTTTTCTTATGGGAACTAGAATCATCGTTATAGTCATTTTCGTTGTCTGAGTTATCAGCCGCTGAAAGATTCTCGATGTTTTCAGTTTTGATAAGATTTTCACCATTTTTGATAGTTGCATTTTGGTCTGGTAGACTGTCATGTCCCCATGCAATACTATCTGTAGCTTTGTTGGTAAATGACTTTTTTACTGGTGAACTTATTCGTTCCCGAGTTATACAATATACAGCTTGGTTGATGAGAACATTTGCATTTTCTGTTGGTGAACTTTCTCGTTCCAATGCAATAATCTCTTCAGCGTTTTTTGTGATTGCTTTTTTTGGTGAAGTTTTACCTTCCATGGCAATTTTTTTGGAAGAACAATTTTTATTATTCTTAGCTTATTTTGACTTTATTTCTTTATCCTTTTTTGTTTTTGGTTTTTTCTTTTGGTGTTTTAATGTTTTCGGAATCAAGGTTTCCATTAGAACACACTTGAGTTTACTGGTCGTAGATTTTTACTTCACCGCCGTTGTATTTTAAACTAGAAAGACAGGGCTATAGTCGGGCGTAACCGACTATAGAAAACCCTGTACCCAATCCAAAACTGAATATATTTTTTTGTTGCTTTCATATTTTGTATTCATTACGGATATCTCAAGAAAAAAATTTTTTTTTAGTAAAAGGCATTTTTTGGCCGATCGTTCCAATGGCAGCTATATGATATAGGAAACCGATATACATAGTAATGAGATATGTGATTAGACATTAGGTAAAACTATTAAGTCCAAAAATATCTTAAAAAAAAAAAGGGTTTTGTTTAGGAAATGTGGTTTTTTGGCCGATCGATCCTATGGCAGCTATATGTTATAGGTTGAATATCGAAAAAAAAAAATTAACTTGTTATGCCTATGGGATTGACAGAGTCTTCGTGCCAAATTTGGTGATTGTAGGTTTTACCGTTTCCGAGATCCGTGCGTTCATACAGACAGACAGACAGACGGACATGGCTAGATCGACTCGCCTTTCGATGCTGATCAAGAATATATATACTTTGTGGGGTCTGCCACGCCTCCTTCTTCCCGTTACATATATTTGCACAACTTTAATATACCCTTTACCATTTTTTGGTACAGGGTATAAACACCACCTTTTTTGAAACATTCATGTGGTTGACTACTATTACCACTGTTTGAATCAAGATTGTGTTTTTGACCTTGTTTTGGAGCATGATAATTATTGTTCCTTTTTTGGTTATAGTTTTTAGTTGGGTATTGTGTGGAAGGGTCAAACTCCGTAGGTTCCGGTTTGGGGAATCCTTGAGTAGGATTATTATTTTTTTTGGAATCGTATATTATTTGAATTATTGAAATTGTTTTGATTTTTATTTGGGTTTTGGTTGATTTTGCGCGGATTACCCGAATTGATCTGTGAAGCAAATCTTGCTCTAAAGTCGTTAGCTTCTAGTTCTTGAGCTTTAGCTAGCGCATTGGGCAAATCAGTAGAAGACAAGGAGAAAAGTATGTCTGCTGAAGGTGGTTCAAGACCCGTTATAAATACTCGTAGGGCGTTTTGCTTATTTTTAGTATTTAATTTTCTAATGATTTGACTGATGTTGCCGTGAGTCGTAATGGTCTTGTTTATAAGAAGTGTTAACTTTTTGTTAGTAGTCTAACATATTTAGAGAAATACCTACGGCTACCGGGTGTATACAAGCTAATGCAATTGTGCGCTGCTTCGCGCCAGCTTACATATGTAGTCGTTTTTCCAGAAAACATTGGTAGTGACTTAATTATGTCAAGACTTTCTTCCCATCTAATACCCTCGTCAATAGTTTGTGTAGTATATTCAGTAACGGTTTCTTCACCAGTTACTGTATAAAGTCTTTGCTGAAGATGAGCTACCTCTATTCTACTCGAAGCTAGATTTGGCGTAATAATTCTAGTTATTGTGTCAGCAGTTAGAGCACTAGTAATAGGGGCTGGATTGATGTCATTATTAGTATTCATTTTTGAAAATTTTTCTATTAATATGCACTTTATAGGAATTTTTTGTTGATTGAACATTCAGTTAAAGTATGTTGTTCATTATAAGTGTTTCAAATAAAAAGTACAAATTTTGACAGTAAAAATTGTAGTTTATAAAAATCTATAATAAACTTTATAGAAATTTTTTATGATTGAGCTATTCAGTTAAAGAATGCTGTTAATTATAAATTTTTTAAATGAAAAGTAAACATTTTAACAATAAAAATGTTAATTTATAAAAATCTATAATATATTCTTGTTTACAAATTTAAGTTAAGATTGGTCTGACTTACAGACTTTTTATGATGATGTATCGTTGCACCTGGTTGCGGGTTTAATTGGTGGTTCGGTTCTTCGGTATTGCGACTGGTTGTACGTTGAAATGGTGGTTCACATTAAATGAGGGATTCTCTTGTGGGTTGATTTTCTTTTATAGTTTTTTGGTCGCTATCTTTTTGTTGATCATTAGTTGATAAGCGTAGCAAGTTTTTATATGGTGTTTATTGTTGTCGCAATAATTACAATAGATTAATTTAACATACGGGATTTTTTTGTTCCACATACATACAGTGAGTCACCTAAGTATTTTGCCTATTGGTTTTCATTCAAAAATTTGATTTTGTTGGCTTATAAAATAACAACAATAGAAAAAAATGTTGCTCGTCTGCTAAAGGCATATTTTCACAACAAGAGCAAAATTTTTTTTCTATTTTTCCCATTGTTGTTATTTTATAAGCCAACAAAATCAAATTTTTGCATGGAAACCAATAGGCAAAATACTTAAGTGACTTACTGTATGTGATTTTGTTTTAAAAGTGCTACACTATCGTTTTATTATGTGAAACTAGTGCAACTTTTTTTGTTTAACACTTCTATTGTTTTGAAAGAATTACATCTCAGTTTTGTTGTTATAAACTGGTGTCACTTTTAATGTTTGAGCTCTTAGCATTTGCTAAACTTTCATTTATAACTTTTGAATACTAGTCACTTTTATTTGGTTCAACTTTATTAGTTGCAACCTGTGAACTTAGTACAGTTTTTTATTGATAAGTTAATTTTATAGAGTAGTCTAGTCGATTTATGTTTTTAAAAATTTTATTTTGGCCGTACGCCTTTACTATTTGGAGTTTCGCTAAGAACTGAACTTACAAGATTTGTTTCTAATGCTATTGAGCTAACGCCAAAAGTCAAGCTTTCCTTTGTTCTTTTGGATTTACTCTATTGCGCAATTTATGTAGTTTTTATTGATTCGGTACTGAAATGTGAAAGATATGTTTCATTTTACACTTCAGTTGAATGCTAGGATGTTTATTTTACAGCTAAGTGCTGTGAGAAAGAAGTTGCTGAATCTGCGTTAACATGTTAGTATTTAAATTAGCTATTAAGTAGGAGTGATGATGGATATGTTAACTTGCACGTGGAGTCGCTCTTATTAATTTTTTGGCTTTTATTTCGATTGCCAGAATTTTTTGTTCTGATATGAGTTGTTGGGCTGCTAGTCGATTCCATATATTTGTTGTTGCGCATTTTTCTTTTTCGATGCTAGTTGTCATGTGCGCGATTATTATCTTCATATATAAAGCATTTTTTGAGGCGATTGCCATTTGTTAGAAGTTTCATTTGTGAATCTACAGTCGAAACTCGATAATCCGAAGAATGAATGTAGCCCAATTCGGATTATCGAATATTTCGGATTACTGGATTGTTTTAATATATGCAACTTTATCATAGAAAATCACAAGGGTCAATGAAAAAATAATAATTAATTTGTAAGTTGTATGGAAACATATAAATATTTCCGTTAAAACGATATAAATCCACTGAAGACATAAGAAAAACATGCAATTCGGATTAAAGAATTGCAATTAATTCGGATTACAAAGTAGCCAGTGCTTGAAAATAACCATGTGAGTTACTGAATTTTCGGATCAGCGAGTAGTCGGATTATCGAGTTTCGACTGTAGTTAATTTTTGCTTTTTATGAAATATTAGTTCGGCTTCTTCATTGTTACGGGCAGTTCAATTCTCAAAGCTGCTTCTTGGCACTTTGCGCTAATCATGCATTTTTTGTGAAAAAACCTATGTGCAAAATATATTTATTAAAATATGGTGCGATTTTTTAATTCATACGGAATTTAAATATGTAATGCATTCAATTGAACTGGCGATCAATCGAAACACCAGTTCGTTCAGATTGTGTTGGAGTACTGAACAAGTTGCATGAAGACAACATCAGCCCACTTAGGAAAGTTGATGGACGATTTATTTTGGTCTTTCACTATGCAAAATGAATTAAAGAATATGGCAATTCAAGGAATTTTAACAAAATTTTAATTAATATTATAATTGAATAATTATTAATAATTATTAATTATTATAAATAGAAACATGCGCCATTGTTACAAATTAATTACATATTAAATAATGCAAAAATACGCATGCATAATGTCTTGCATATTTAACCATTCATTCATAACATCAAAAATCATAAATCTAAAAGAAACAAAACTTTACACTTAGCAATAGTGCGAGCAGCACATGTGTTAGTCGAAAGGGGAAGGAAAGGGAAGCAATATGAAGACAAATCATATGGAAATTGCAGACACAACGCATGAAAACGAAAATCAACGTAAAAACAAGCAATTGTCATAAGAAGCCTGAAGGACTGAAGGAGTAAATTTAAACAGATATCTGCTGCTCGCTGCCACTTGATTTTGTCATTGGAACTTGAAATTTTATTTGTATGAGATGCGTCTTCTTATTTCGCTATATTGTCTGGTAAAATGGAAAAAACTTTTACGTATTTCTTTTAAATGCATAATTTGAAACTAATAACGCTATCGCATCTCGCCCGTGTTCGGATACAGAGTGGTTTTTTATTTATAAGAAAAATAGCCATATCTCAACCGTTTCTGTCAGCTGGATTTGCAGCCACTTATAATTTAATTTTTCAGTAATTGCTATAATTTTTTAATACTAGGTATGTAGTTCTAGCAAAGATTTATTCACAAATTGGTTAGTAAATACTTTTCAGCATAGTTAGTACTAGTAAGAAAAATCTATTTTTAATACTTACAATATAGTAAAAGCTATATTTTTATCCACTCGGCTCAATTAGTATGTGTAAATCTACTGATATGTAATGTATGTATAAGAAAGAAAAGTGAAAGAAAGCTTTGAAAATTTAGATTTACACGAGTGATAATAGAAATTAATTAGAACAGAAACAAATATAAGTGGATAGAGGTAAGTACATATGTATATATGAATAAAAAAAGTCACAAACACATCGGCCCACATTAGTACCAACTGAAACAGAAACAAAGAAAAGAGAAAAAAAGAAATAAAGGAAAAACTCGGTTGCCAATTGGTGGCCCAGGGGTGAGGGGCTTACTGTCCACTCATATTGTGCTGACTCCTGTAGACTCCGGGTTACACACACACATAATGATAGTGTGCACTGAATTATAGGGAAAGGGGTAGAAGAACGACAACAAAAAACAACAAAACAAATAAAAAATCAAAAACTACTATTCCGCCGACCCCGCCAGACTATAGAAACACATAATAGAAGTGGAGAGAAGGTGGTACTGCTTCCCCTTTGTATTCACTATACTCACCCGACCTTGGCCGTCCAAGAGCTGTTGCGGACTACCCATAGTCAAAAGAAAAAAAAACTAACTACTTGAAACCCATCACACACATCAGACTATCCGGACGCCTAAGAAACAATTTAGTAACTCATAGTTTTTCATATTTAATTTTTTCACATCAATTAATTAAATAAATTATTAAAATCATAAGATTATTTAATAATGTCATAGATAACACCATATATAAACTGTTCAGTTTTAATTATAACGCACGATTTGCAGTTACGTTATCGCTATATGTTATTTTGGCGCCTTTCAAAACAGAGTTGACAGCAAGTAAAACTTTCTTGCACAAAAAAAAAAAAACACAAAATATTTGCATTACTCTTAAAAAAAATTTAAGTCGCCATTAATTCTGTTTGTAAGTTTTTGATTGTAGGCATTTATAAAAACGGAAAATCTAAACATATATCATCACTCTGTTGGTGAGTGAGTGAATAAAAGAGATTGTCCATGCAGAAGGTGGACAACTCTATAAAATATGACACCGTGGTCTGTTTTGAAATGCGACCCTAGTGGCAAAAATGTTTCCAACCAAAAAAAATTACAACAAATATCTAATTCTAATTGATGCCATATTCAAATTTTGAATACATTATACAGCTTATATAACTAATATAGCAGTTTCCTTAATATTCCACGCAAAATTCATTGCCACAAATCATCGTGTAATAAATAGAAAGTGACGTCGGACCATTATCATTATCGATAGGTGGCGTTCTCATTAGAGCACCGCCTTTTTATATGTATGACGTCAAAGAAAAATGGCTTTTTTTGTCTGATTTATGACATTTTTACGATGCACTAATATTCACATGCATAAAATTTGTTATTAAACACAATTTTTTTTTTATTTATTTTAATTAATTTTATTTGTGCACTGTATTTAATTGTGGCAGCTGCTGGCAGTTGTCTTGCTTGTGTGTCGTGTTTACGCATTTCAACCGCAAATTAAAAAAAAACTATATAAAAAATTATGTACTATGGTTTTTATTGTATTTATTACAGTATTTATTACGGTTCAGAAGGTGTTTTCGCGTCGATGTCGGCAGACTGAGTAACTTTTCAGCTTCGAATTGATTTGACTTGTCACTTTTCAGCCTCCCAACGACTTCCATTACCTGTTTTTATTTGGTTTTCTGTAGTGTTTTCAATTTGTATGAGTGTTTGTGTGTAGAGTGTGTGTGTAGTAGGTGTGCTACCGCTACAATACTAATAAGTAAATAAATTAAAATAAGGTATATTATTAAAAAGTTTAAAAATAATAAAAAAATTTTTTTCACAGCTGGTTAAAAAAAAAAAACTCGCCGTCGCTCGACCGATTGCGCTACAGCGCATGCTTGGAACGCGCTTCTTAAAACGTATTATGAAATATTCTTTGATAGTTTCGGCTGAATACTGTGACAAACCCACATGAAAACTTTTACAAAAATAAGAAGCCACAACACTGCATCATCAAGAACGACATTAACTACCATTGCAAAATAGAGAGCATCATAACTAAATACAGTTTTTTTTTAAATTATACAGTAGTTATTTGGTTGTGTGAATACCCGATTATGTGAACATCCAGAATAGTGAACAAAAAAATGACCATCCTGACACAACGATTCCTGAAATTACTTCAATTGTTCTTTTTCACTAGCTTGGGACAAAATACATTCTAACATTGTGTTGGAAAAACGATTTAAGTAATGGCGAGTCTTACGATATTAAAGACGACATTTAAGCATATTGAAAAACGAATATGGAAAGGATGCAGAAGCACTGGTAGCGGAATTATTTAACCTTGTATCTCAGTTAGGTAGTGGAGTACCAATGCTCAATAGATGATATTGAAAATTGGAGAGATAGTGATAGTTTTGAAGATTTAAATGAACGGTGACATATCAGGTGGGCTAAAAAGTTCCAGGCCTATCAAAGAAAACGCAGGTTCTTCGGTGAGCATTTTTTCGAAGTTTCGAAGTTCAATTCATATAGTTTTCAATTGGTTTGATTGACTTGTGACACGTCAACAGTGAGCAAATGCGGCACCCACTTTGAACAGAGCTTGCTCATGCAATATAAAACCAACACGTTCTTTTGATACCTTTACGGTGTCAGCTAACTCACGCACCTTCACTTTTCGATCATCCAATACCATTTTGTGGATTTTCTTAACCGTTTCTGGTGTTAACGCCTCATTTGGACGTCCACTGCGTTTTGCAGCATCGGTGTCTCTATGACCACGTTTGAAGTCAGCAAACCAACGTTTTATTGTTTTTTCTGATGGAACGGAGTCCTTATAACACTTTTCAAGCCATTGCTTCGCTTGAACGGATTTTTTTTCTCATCAAGAAGCAGTTTAAAATTAAAACACGAAATTGTTTTTGATCAATTGTTTTGAAAATAAGAAAAGTAGTGTTAACAACAAATAAAATGCACATACCTTTGAAAAAAAAAAAAAATCAAAAAAAAAAGATTTGTAAATATATATATAAAAATAAATGTACACATCATATTAAACAAATCAAAGTGAAAAACATATTGCACTATTAGGAAACAAAAACAATCAATTTTCCTGAATTCACTAGGCATTGAAAAAATGAAATTAGGGAAAAATAATTTGATAATATTGATAATTACTGTACATTTACAAAGCATTAAAAGAAAGAATATATTTAGAAAAAAAAAAATAATAAAAATAAAAAATTTTGTACACAAATTATGCAACTTATTGGACTCATTAAACATTTTTTTTGCCATCCATAATTATCACGTTTTATAATAAATATATAACTAATGAGCAGTTTTACAAGATACTCCCCATATTTTATTAGAAACAAGAAAACACAATTCTCTGTTAGCCTCCCGATATTAGGAAAGACTTAGTATTACCATTACCTTAGACTTCCTTCTGAAATCACAATGGCCCAACTGAATCCGACAGACAGTCAACTTAATATTCGAACTGGACCTCATACAACTGAATATGCTATTTGCCAAACTTATAAAATCTCTGAATTCATAGACTGTATTGAAGCCTTCGAATTCATCGAAAAAGTTGAGAGCGCACTTCTAACGACAATAACCAAATCAGACAGAATAATTTCAATATAATAATCCAAATCAACAACGATATAACCAAAATAATTCCTACAGTAACAACGGACCTCCAACACCAAACTACCAGAACCTAAATAACAACCAATATCCACACAATTATTCATTCTACCAACAAGGAAATAACACAGACCGTACAGCAACAATATAAAACCGAACCAAAAAACCCAATTTCAAAACAAAGCGCGAAAACGCATGCTGTTTACAACTTCGACAGAAGGAAAAGACCGAAAATTTTCCTTTACAAGC
Source organism: Stegana nigrithorax (assembly GCA_037044495.1). NCBI lineage: Eukaryota > Metazoa > Arthropoda > Insecta > Diptera > Drosophilidae > Stegana > Stegana nigrithorax. Next base: position 2,158 of record JBAMBQ010004638.1, on the reverse strand, counting down.
CCCGGAGAACTAAATGATTACTTTAAAGACTTAAAGACTTATTATTCTTTATTATCGTATGTAGTTATTAAATCACCATTTTCAAAGCCCTTGAGACTCCTCATTAACACAGGAGCAACTATATCATTCCTAAGCCCAGACCTTGTACCTACAACAATTGAATTTCATTTAGATGAACACGATCCAACACGATCCAACAGGCGACCTGGCGCAATACTCCTGTCTATAGTAGCAATCAACGTTGTCAGAAGCTTCCACGTGAAATTCTTGATCTAATTAAAAAAAAAAAAATTCTTCGGAAAAAATGGCAACTATCGAGATACCCAGCAATAAAAACACAAATAAACTATCTGACAGCCAATATTAGCACATTGATACGACAATTTAGGAACGACCAATTTGGTTCGTACCTGAACAGTTTATCGTATGAACGAAATACAGACTATTCACTATGGAAATGCATAAAACAACTAAAACGGCCGATGGTGCAAAGAACACCAATTAAAGAAGCTAGTGGATCCTGGGCTAGAAGTGACAGTGAAAGGGCTGAACAATTTGCCAAACATTTTGCTGACATTTTTGCCCTCAACAACACGACGAACTGCTCAATAAGTAATAACCACCAAATTGACTTTGAAGCTGACATACCACCTACAAACGAGATTGAAGTAATATTGTTGATCAACCAGGATTTAAAACTCAAAAATGCTCCAGGTCACGACCTAATCACAGCCGAAGTACTTAGACAACTCTCATTAGTATGCATCTATAAGCTAACGCAAATATTGAATGCTGTTCTAAAGTTAAAATATCTACCATCTGTTTGGAAAGTCTCTGAGATCGTCACTATCCCTAAACCCGGCAAACCTGCACATGAAATCACATCGTATCGTCACAATTTCGCTGCTACCAGTGTTGTCTAAAATTGTTGAACTTATTTTGATCAAACGACTTCTACCCATAATCACAGAAAAAGGCATTGTGCCCAATCACCAATTTGGTTTCAGAGCTAAGCACTCTACGGTGGATCAGGTTCATCGAATCACTAGCTATGTCGAAGACTCATTAGAACGAAAATCGGTATGCTCAGCTGTCTTCCTAGACGTTTCTCAGGCATTCGATAAAGTTTGGCACGACGGCTTACTGTCCAAAATAAATCGGCTCCTCCCGACAGAGTACCACAGAATATTTAGGTCGTACCTAAGTAATCGCTATTTTCGAGTGAAGGTGGGCGGCATCTACTCAGACATCAAGCCAATCACAGCTGGTGTTCCGCAGGGAAGTATACTTGGGCCGATATTGTACCTGTTGTTCACCCACGACATACCATCAACAGAAAACGTAAAAATCGCCACATTTGTTGACGACACTGCGTTACTAGCTGTAGGCAGAACGGAAGAAGAGTCTACACAAAATCTGCAAGCAGCAATCAACAAAATAGCCTTGTGGACCGCAACATGGAGAATCATGTTAAATAACACTTAATCGATTCACATTGATTTTACAAATAAAAATATTCGTTACATTCCATTATACATTGATGGCATACAAATACCACATGCTAATTCAGCCAAGTATTTAGGCATGACGTTGGATGCCAAGCTTCGTTGGAGAGAACATGTCATTAAAAAAAGAAAAGAGCTGGATCTAAAATTCAAATCTATGAAATGGCTAATCGGCAGACGCTCTACGCTATCAATTACTAACAAGATAATGGTTTACAAACAAGTACTACGGCCAGTCTGGTTATATGGGGCTCAACTCTGGGGCTGTACGTCCAGCAGCAATGTTGATATAATTCAACGATTCCAAAACACAGTGCTGCGAAATGTTGTTGATCTCCCTTGGTATATACGCAACAGCGATCTTCATAGAGATTTGGGATCAATATGGTGGCTGAAGAAATTAAAATAGTGGCAAAGGCACACAATTATAGACTCGCAGTACACGTGAACACTGAAGCTTCGAGACTGATCCATACAGAAGGGTTAATACGTCGCCTAATGCGAAATAAACCCTGTGACTTAGTCAATTAAATCTCCTATTCATACGAAAATTGTTTATTAGTGCAAGTCTACTAGGTACAATATGTAATGTTTTGTTTTATTTGGTTTCTATGTAAGTTATTGTTAATAAAGCAAAGAATTAAAAAAATAAA
>JBAMBQ010004633.1:0-10541 GCA_037044495.1 Stegana nigrithorax | reverse complement strand
AGCCGTTGGTAAACAACAACAGTGCCAATAAATTTCAATTTGTGATAGCGCGACCGGCAATATCACACTAGATACAAATCCTTTTTTTTACCGCGGTTGGTTGAGCCTTCGCACTTTAGGTACCGTGGTATGCACTCGAGATTCGGCACTTAAAACCCTATCATCGTATCGACCGACTTAGTTGAAACCTCAGAAAAAACTTGATTTATATGTATTTATATAATTTATTATTTATTTATGTTTTAGATGAAATACATTCAGTAACACAAGCTTAGAAATTTAAAAAAAATATATGTATAAATAATATGTATGGATTACTATTAACCTTAAGCTATATGAAAACTTAGGAAAGTTATCAAACCTATTAATAATATTAATAATATATGGCTAGGCTACTTTAACGAAAACACAGAATTATTTTAGTAGCCATTTGATAGAATGAAGACTTTTAATAATTAAAATCGATTGAAGAATCTATAAATTAGTTTTCAATTTGCGGAAATGATTAATTAATGACCGACCTTATGGGCTGTTTTGGTTTGCTTGCCAATTCAATATTTAGTTATTTATGAATTATTTATTACTGTTTTCGAATTTTTTAGTTTTTGATTCCTGGCTAGAAGCAATTTATATGTAGCTGATTAAATTAAAATCTTAAAGATTCATTGACCATTAAACTGATCAACTGCAATAAGCTCTTTAATCTTATAATCTATTTCCCCTATTTATGAGATTACATGACGAGGACTATTACTATTAATTTCATCATAATTTAACGTAACCAGTTCTCTTATGACGGATTATTTTCAAAAAGATTTTGTTGGTATTACAATGCATATTACCAATGAATAATTTGCAAGACTTATCTGAAAAATTAACCTCAATCAAAACAACATTTTATAAATCAAATAAATGTGTATTTAGACCAACATACGTAAAACAATCTACTTTTCAAAAACATCTCAACGTTCTAACAGAAAGTAAAGAACAAGTTAATAAACTAATTAACGAAAACGGGGCATATATAAATCCTGTACAATTGGAAAAAATTTATCAATCCCACGAAATTTTTCAAAAGAAGGTAAACAAATTATTAAACCTTAGAAAACAAATGGATGTTGAAAATTATGAAAGAAAATAAAAGAAGGAAAATTAGTAAAATAAGCACCAAACATGCCACAAAACATAATCGAATTTTTAGTATTTACGTCAGAAATCAAAGGGAAGCCCGAAAACCTACAATCATTTATAGATGGACTACTAATTATAGACTCCATTTAACACGATTACCAATCACAGGTAATAAGCGTGTTAATAAAGAAATAGAAAGGATACACGAGAGACTTAACAGATAGTAAAGCAACAACACAAGAAATCATTACCAAATTGAAGGGATCAATAAAAGGAGAATCCATTAAGTCACTTACGGCAAAAATTTTGAATATTAATCAAGGCAGTAAGCCAGCTAACACTTACATTAAGGAACTTGTAAAAATAACAGAAGCATTTAAAACAGCTTATATTTTCGATGGATCAACCACAGAAAAAGCAAGTGAATATGCAACAACCGTGGCAGTCAATGCCATGATTACAAACTGCAGTCATGAAGTTCCCATTACCACGCATAGACGATATACTAGACCAGTTTGGTCGGGCGAGGTTTTTCTCGTGCCTGTACCTAACATCTGGATTCCACCAGATAGAATAACACACAGATTCAATAGATATTACGTCATTTTCAACCGACAGAGGGTCATATTCCTTTAAAAGATTGCCTTACGGTATCAAAATAGCATTTAACTCATAAAGAATGATGTCCTTAGCATTCTCAGGATTATCACCTGAAAAAGCCTTCCTATACATGGACGACTTGGTAGTCATAGGATGCTCAGAAAATCATATGCTAACCAATCAAAACAAAACATGTAGAAAATACAATCTAAAACTACACCCAGAAAAATTCACATTCATTGGCCACGAAGTAACATTCCTAGGCCATAAATGTATAGACAAAAGGATACTCCCAGATAACAAAAAATTTCAATTTAATTAAAAAGTATCCTACGGGGACGAAAACGCTTCGTAGCCTTCTGTAATTATTACATATGTTTTATACCCAAATTCGCGGAGTCATCCCGCCACATAACAAGGTTAAGCAAAAAAGATACTCCATTCGAATGAAAAGATTGTGATAATGCATTTAAATACCTATAAAAGCAATTAATGAGCCCAAAAATATTTAAATACCCAGATTTTAGCAAAAAATTTTGTATAACAACTGATGCAAGCAAACACGCATGCGGTGCGGTGCTAAGTCAATAACATGACGGCATACAGCTACCAATATCATATGCATCAAGAGGATTTACGAATGAAGAAGCTAATAAATCAACTATTGAACAGGAACTGACGGCAATTAACTGACGTATAAAGCATTTTAAGCCATACATATTTGGGAAAAGAAAAAGAAACAAAATAATATCAAAATAATAACAAGAAATTAAGAAAAAACTAGAAAGGCAGGGCTATAGTCGGGCGTAACCGACTTTGTTTTTCGGCCGATCGTTCCTATGGAAGCTATATGATATAGTAAACCGATATACATAATATTCAGATATGTGATTAGGTGAGAGCTAAAATGATGAAATCCAAAATTTTGAAACGATATCTTAAAAAACAAAAGGGTTTTGGTAAGGAAATGTGGTTTTTCTGCAGATCGTTCTTATGGCAGCTTTATGTTATAAGTTGAATATCGGAAAAAAAAATAAACTCGTTATGCCTATGGCTTAGGAGTTAGTCTTCGTGCCAAATTTGGTAATTGTAGGTCTAACCGTTTCCGAGATCCGTGCGTTCATACGGACAGACGAACAGACGGACATGGCTAGATCGACTCGTCTTCCGACGCTGATCAAGAATATATATACTTTATGGGATCTGCCACGCCTCCTTCTGCCTGTTACATACATTTGCCCACCTTTAATATACTCTTTACCATTTTGTGGTACAGGGTATAATAAACAAGATATAACAAAAGTAGAGAAACCAAAAATCACCATACCTAAAATACATGAAGCACCTAATAAAAGCGAATATAAACGATTACCAGAATTATTATTCAATGGCACAAGAATTCAAATTAGAAAAGGCCGTAAAATATTGCAAGAACTTACAGTTAACAAACTGATTGCTAAAGAAAAAATTTAAATAAAATAAAATAAATTTTTTTCTAGGTCCAAAAAGAAACCAGCATTCAAAAAATTAACAAATTCAAGCTATGATTAAATGATGAACTATTTAAATTCACATGTGTAAATACATTCAAAGAACAAGGAAACAAAATTATAAAAGGCAATTTAACAGTAGTGTAGACGCCAAAATTAATTAAATTAAAAAATAAAGACAAAATTCTGAATATATTACATAAATTCCATGATAACTCAATAATTGGAGGACATCAAGGAATATAAAGAACATTAAAAATAATAATAAGTAAAGCCTGATACCGGCTGATAAATAAAAACAAAACGTGTCACATTCAGCAATAACTATAAAGTTATTACAATGAAACAAAACCAGGCATTTATGAACCAATAATTTACAAAACCAAAATAATAATTACACTGAAAACCCACAACAATTTCTACAAAATAACAATAAATATAGGAATACAAACAGCAATTACAACAAAAGCAATCAAACTCACAAACAACCAAATTGGGAACGAAACTGTCTTTCTTAGAATACAACTATCCGGACGAAATCAAAAACGTATGTACGCTACAAGCAACACAAAACTATAAAATAACCAGAAACTTTGACTTAGATTACCTTAACCGGAACCAAAGACTTTTTTTTTAAAGAGGGAGACGTTCTCTTAGCGACAGATGGAGTATCCCACGAAATAATTATCACCATCGACAATCCCCTCTACTAAAAAATTTATAGGTATCCGCAGATAAACAAAGCAGCAGAAGATCGCGAAATTAAAGAAAATTCGCAAGAAAAAAACATTATAAAAGAGAACAACTCACCATATAACAGCCCATTGTGGATTGTAGAGAAAAAACTAGATGATTCTAGAAGGAAAAAATATAGATTCGTCGTTTATTATCAGAAACTAAACGAATTCACGAAACGATAAATATTCCTTGCCAAATCTAAACCAAAATTTAAAAATTCCAACCAGCAATAAGCATATTAAATCTTTCTTGGGTATGACGGGATTTTACAGGAAATTCATAATGGACTACGCTAAAACCGCGTTTCCTTTGGCGAAATGCCTAAAAAAATACACCGATACTAAGATATCCGAATTTTAAAAAAAATTCAAAATAACAACAAATGCGAGTAATTCTGCGATAGGGGCAGTGCTTTCCCACGAAGGACACCCAATCTCCTATGCATCCGTACTCTCAATAATCACGAGTGTAAGTATGCAACTATCGAAAAAGAGCTGGTAGCATTAGTATGGGCAGTTAAATATTTCAGACCATACATATTCGGCAGGGATTCGAAAAAATAATTACGATGTAATTATTATTATTATTATTATTTAAGTAAAATCAATAAAGTTGAAATAAACCATTGAGAAGACGAAGCGGACACTAATGAAGCTTTAAAAGCCCAAATGAAGAGGTGGGGCAAGAACCGAAGTGCAAACGGTCCACTCTCAAGATTAGGACTTATCGAAACAGGTTCAAAACACAAATTATCCTGATAGGAGAAAAACAAAAATCGATAGAAGCAATTTTCGGAAACAAGATAATTTTTATAGTAAACAACGACGTAAACACCGGCCGAACACTCATTTATAGTCTTTTTAAATAAATTTTCTAAACATTCAACTTGGTTTCCACTAACAGACAGAAACACTAGGACAATAGCTAATAAGATCCAAAAACTCTTACCACTTAAGGGGAAGATAAAAAAATTTGTATTTGATATTGAATTTAACACCATAATCATATAGAAATTACTAGATATCCTAGGTATAGAATACCACTCAGCAAAGCCCAACAGCCATACGGGTAACAGCGACTTCGAATGATTCAACAATACAATTACAGAAAAAATCAGAACACTTAACGAAGTACAAAATTTCAAGCTAGATCACAACATTATCTATGAAAGGCTAAAACAAATAAAAATGAGGAAAATAGATTAAGCAAACGAAATGAGAAAAACCTAGCAGGAGAATAGACAAGTAGGCTTTATAAAAAATTACAAAAACGTAAAACACAAAGAACAACCAAAATTCAGAAAAGAAAATTTGCAGAATATCCACACAAGGAATATTAGAAGACCATATAAATGCGCAGATAATAACCTTGGTAATAATGACGACGATGACCCCCAAAACACTGGCATCCATACCCAGCAACATGCACTTTGATGTTACACCTGCGACGGATGGTGTCACCTAAGTCCTTGCTCTCATTTACGCTATTGTAGAGAGTGGACCGCGTCATTCATTCAGCTTCTCAGCACAACTTTGTCACTCAGCAAAGCTTCCGAGTGGTCAACCCCCTGAGACTAAGGGAGGAAGATCATCGAAATCGCCACGAACATGGTTGAAAACGACGTGGTGATAGTGGCTATGCAAGAAACCAAGCTTACGCCAGATTCTATAGCAAAATTTATTATAAATTGCACAGTAGCAACCGAACAACAAAATAATTACCGAGGTCAGTCACGCCGAAGATATTACAATACCAGACGTCGTGAACATGGACGCGGTTATTGTAATAACAATAAAAATAACAAAAACGGAAAACACCTAAAAAACATCGTATATAATAATAGTTCTCAAGGACATGAATACGAAAAAACCCCCTTGATATCCACATCGAAAGTTTTCATAACTGTGCCCAAGCATGTGGCTATAACAACAAATAATTCTGCGCTGACCAAAATATTACATTACACCTACAGCAGCGCCCGCTGAAGCACACTCATCAGTATACAGCTCCGATGAAACAATCACTGTAGCAGTTCCAAAGACTAAAAAACCATGCCTGAATCATCTGACCTACAAAATACAGAAGAAAGTTAATGAAAACAAGCTCGATACTAAAAGCCTCGAAAAATTGGCCAAGGACAAAATCACGGATAATACAACACACATGGATTACAGTACTAGAACATACAATGAAATCACTGATCAAATTGCAGGCAACGCAGAGCAAATACCTAAATCAGTGGAGGGGTCCGCAGCAGACCGCATGGAACCCCGTCGAAGCAAAAACGGTAGCCTAAATGCACTAAACAAAACAATCTCAACAGTAACAAAAATAAATAAAGAAATTTTTTTCCAAGTGCAAACAAGATCAAGATAAGACAGTCAAAGCAAGCTAACTCAAATAGAAACAATGAAAACACCATTATCAAACAACAAAGTATATGAAGCACTAAATAAAAACGAACTGAAAAATTACGCATGCCTAACCCCTAATGAGGAAAACATTAATATTGTAATTGGCAAAAGAATAATATGCGCAGTAAAAAAAAAAAATTTAATAAATAGCTTTATTATCGATGAAAAAGTTGTCTTAGGACAATTCTATTCACAGCTTGAAAAATTGCTGGTAATAAGAGACTATTCTCTTTAAAATGTACTAGATGACATATTATTTAAATGTATCCGGATACAAAAATTTAAAGAGGAAGGAAATAAACTTTTTAAACCAATTCAAATACGCTCACTACCGGTCTAACAAAATTAAAAAATGATAATGAAAAGTTTGCAACATAAAAAAAGTATTATGATGATCCTACCACTCAGGTGTAAATCCTATACAAAAAGATAATAGAAGCTTACAGGTCGCAAATTCCACACAAACAGTCAAATAATCAAAAGATTCAAAAAATCAAAACACAAAAAGAAACTTTAAAAATTAGACCATGAAAAAAAAGAAAAAAAATTAGTAAACAATTATACAGCCCATAAGTTAGAAAGTAGATTTAAGGGCGGTCCATTTAAAATAATCAACATCGATGACATGACCATACACAAGAACAGACTAAAAAAAAAGTATAAAAAATAAACGAAAAAAAAAAACATTGCGCACTTCTCGAACAGTATATCTCATTTCAATTAAATAAATGAAAAACACAAAAAAAAATATATGTGTATATATACATTTATACAATTTTTAATAAACTACCAAAAATGCACCTACGTAATAAAAATTATAATTAATCAACAAAAATGCTCATATGTATAAGATCATTTTAAAAAAAAAAAAATTTGGTGTAGCAAGCATGCCGTATATTTGCAAGTTCGTTTACCTTGCACATTCTATTGTGCAAATGTAAATAAACAGTGCACAAAAAAGCAGCGGTCATTTGAAACCCTGCATTAATGATACCAAGCACAAAATGCTTGCATGACACATCTTCCCTAATAACTACAATGTTAGAATAAATCTAAATAACGTAGCTTAAGCTCGATGTAATAACAAGTAATTCTCCACTTGCCGCGTTAACACCCTTTGGCAAAGTTCCTTTACTTAATAAACGACTTTATAAAATTAAACTGTAAACTAGAAAGGCAGGGCTATAGTCGGGCGTAACCGACTATATAAAACCCTGTACCGAAGCCAAAACTTAATATATTTTTTTGTTGCTCTAATATTTTGTATTCATTATGTAAGGATATCTCAAGAAAAAAAAAATTTTTTTTTTAGTAAAAGGCATTTTTCGGCCGGTTGTTCCTATGGCAGCTATATGTTATAGTAAACAGATATTTATAATATTCGGAAATATGATTTGAATTTACTTAGAATCAATAAATCCAAAATTTGGCAACGATATCTTAATAAACAACAAAGTTTTTCTCAGTAAATGTTGTTTTTCGGCCGATCCTTCCTATGGCAGCTATATGTTATAGTAAACCGATATTTATAATATTCGGGAATATGATTGGATTTTACTTATAATTGTTAAATCCATTTGATAACGATAGCTTAATATACAAAAAAGTTTTTCTCAGTAAATGTTGGCCTATGGCAGCTATATGATAAAGTGAACCGATATACATAATTTTTAGATATGTGATTGGATATTAGGTAAAACAATTAAATCCCAAATTTGGTAAACATATCATAAAAAATAAAGCTGTTTTTGTTACTAAATATGGCTTTTCGGCCAATCATTCCTATGGCAGCTATATGTTATAGGTTGAATATCGAAAAAAAAAATAAACTCGTTATGCCTATGGATTAGGAGAGTCTCCGTGCCAAATTTGGTGGTTGTAGGTCTTACCGTTTCTGAGATCCGTTTGTTCATACAGACAGACGGACATGGCTAGATCGACTCGCCTTTCGATGCTGATCAAGAATATATCTTTGGGGGGTCTGCCACGCCTCCTTCTGCCTGTTACATACATTTGCACAACTTTAATATACCCTTTACCATTTTTTGGTACAGGGTATAAAAAAATCGAAATCGCAATAATAAAATTCAGGCTTTAGCCTGAAGCTCATGGGGCAAGCAAAAAGAAATTCTGGTCACCACGTATAAAGCTATGGGAAGACAAATTGCAAACTACTCGGCTCCAGCATGGTCACGCCAATTGAGCGCAAAATTCTACATTGCGCCTAGCAACCGGTTGTCACCAAATGGCATATGAAAACCATCTGTACATCGAGACGAAAATGTTAACTGTAAAGGAGCATAACTTCTTATTGTCCAAACAATTCCTTCTAGCTTGCCATACTGAAGGACATCTAAACGGCGCCTATGTCTCGACGCCGCCCACTAGCTGCTGGGAAAGGATCCGGGCAGTCGACATCGACGAACATCGGAGAGCCTTCCCAACATCTATACTTGCGGAGAGTGCGGAAAGACTATCTCGAGGAAGGACAACCTCATAAGACAATTAAATGAAATGAAACTGCTGATTCGGTTATTTCTCTGATAAAGGAGAATTAAGAAGTACTCACAGCATATAAGTTGAATTTTTGAGTTGTTTGGAAAATACACAAAAATTTGATGAAATCATCATGATAAAAAACAAAAATGATGAATCATCTCATCAAACAGCGTGCACCTTTCACGAAATCTTCCTCAAACACGCATTAGCTATTGCTCATAAGATGGAAGAGTTCCAGGAGAAAGATAGCGGCTGGTCTCTTATAAAAATAAGTCGGCTTTAGCTTAATATGAATAAATATGTGCCATTAAACGTCGGGAGTTTCATCGATTTACACGCCAAGCTCAAAGTGACGAAAGCATTTGTTAATATGCAAAACTTCGATGAATATTGCTTCAAATGGGCACTAATGTCTGCATTTAAAAGTGTGCAGCATCCATATAGATGCTCTAGCTACAACATCGAGAGCATAGAAAGCGATACAATTGAGGTTGGGGATGGAAAAATTTTTTTCCTTCTTTTTAGACTTATTAGATGACAGATGATATCCCATGATGTTAAACAAATGTACGATAAGTTCCTTCTGCAGACAATTCCAATGTCTCTTACTCATGATTAAAATAACAGCTTCCTGTTTACAAATTAATGTTATATATGGAAGAAAGTGCTTGGAACTGATCGAGTTAGAGATCATTGTCATTTGACAGGCAAATATCTTGGGGCAGCACATAGCGCTAGTAAACTCAATTATAAAGTTTCACATTTTGTGCCAGTATTTTTCCACAACTTCTCTCGGTATAAAGCCCATTTATTCGTTAGGGAGTCATCTCGTGTTGAGGGGGATATCAAAATAATTCCCGTGAACAAGGAATTATGTATATCCTTCTCGAAAACTATTCCAATGCCAGCGCATAATGCAAATTTAGAAATCAGATTTATAGATTCATTTCGCTTTATGCCCGCAAGTTTAGATAGCCTCGCAAATAATTTAACAGTGGAAAGTCTTCGCACAATCCGTGCATATTTCCCTGATGAAGCACATTTTGACTTAATGCGTAGAAAACGTGTTTTCCCATATGACTATGATGAATCTCGAGAACATTTAGAAGAGAGAACTCTTCCGTCAAAGGAACACTTTTTCAATAATCTTACTAATCAAGAGTAATCAGAAGAAGATTATAATAACGCTAAAAATGTATGGAGCACTTTCAACTGCACCACACTTCGAAATTATATGCAATTGTACCTTAAAACCGATGTGCTTCGTCTATCAGATATTTTTGAACATTTTCACTCTATATGCAAGAATATATACATCTTAGACTCGGCACATTACTTCGCTCTACCAGGTTCATTTTGAGATGACATGTTGGAAACAACAGGCATCGAGTTAGAGTTAATCACTGACATTAACATGTATACCTTCATTTACAATGGTATACGAGAAGGATTGGTACAATGTACTAAATGATATTCAAAGACTAATCTTAAATACATAACTGATTATGATGAAACTAGGCCTTTTGAATATTTAATGAATTTAGATGCAAACAACCTTTATGGTTGGGCAATGTCCCATTACCTCCCCTATAAAGATTTTCAGTGGTTAGATGAAAGTGAGAAACTTTGCTTTTTTAGGATGTAAGTGCAACTTCTGAATATGGGTATT